>ML813070.1:56726-107188 GCA_009831015.1 Picea engelmannii
GTGATTCTACTGTAATGTAATATAAGGTTATCTTATTGGCAAGAACCAGTACAATCTAAGTTATAATGTTAAATCTGTTGAGGTACTGTTGTTGCTACATAAAGCCATTATAATGTTAGTGCTAGAAATAGAATGTAGTTTATTGATTTTGTAGGCAATTTCTCATAATATAAAAAGTAATGATAATTCTGTTTTAGGGTAATGTCATTGCAATAAGGAAAAAAAAAATGATGGTGTTAGATAATAGGAAATGGAATTTGTAGCCACAATTATTTGAAATATGGTTATTCTATGTATTGCCCTTTTATATTGTCGTTTCAATTAAGATGTTACTTATAGATATGATGTTATTTATTTGCATTATCATTGAATTTATGATCAAAATGACATCGCATTGAGAGCTCCTCATGTTTAATGGAATGCTTTTATCTGGAAAGGTCATTATAATTCCAGTGGTGGAAGCCTATAAGAGGTATTGAAAGTGTAAAATCATGGTCCAGATATGTGATAAATGAAGGATGGTTAATATTCAGGACAGTGTTATTGTAATTTTTATTGTTATTAATAACATATACGGTGCAGTCACCTGGACTTACGTACAATAAATTACTCTGAGTTAGTAAATTAAGGTGGTTGTTTATTTAAACAATATTGAACTTGGGGTCCGTTGTCGGAGTCCTTTGGTCACGCGCCTTCCATAAGGGGCGTATTTGTTCTTCTTATTTATGTGGTACTTGATTGTAATCATTTGTATTGCTTGGTCTTCTTGTGTTGGGCGGGATGTAGACGTCTCCTTATAGCCTTAGAATGTATGTCTGCATGTGTGATTATTTCGTGTGAAGAATCCAGTGCTGTATCAAGAGTCTCGGGCCCTTTAAAGGCACGGTTTCCCCTCTTGCAACACACTTGCCGGAGTTTACTAGTTTCTGCCTGAGCAGTCGGCCAGGAGCCTGTCTAATATTCTTTCAAGAAGACATAAGACTAAAAGCCCTGCTTTTCTGTGCAGAAATAGTAAACTCTACTATTGGATTCTTCCATCTATTACTGTACTATACTTAACACCTGGTGTCATTTTCTGCTTACAGATGCTAGTGGTATGCCTTATGTCTAGGGGCGTTTATTGCTTGTTGTTACTGTGATATGTTGGGGTCGTCTTGCTTGCATCTTGTTCTAGGTCGGGTTACTAGTTTCTGCCTGAGCAGTTGGCTAGGAGCTTGTCTAATATTCTTTCGAGAAGACATAAGACTAAACGCCCTGCTTTCCTGTGCAGAAGTAGTAACCCTAACACCATGGATTCTTCCCTCTGTGTTCTTACTATGCACTCCCAGTATGTCTTAATGATTGTGTTGTGCGCCGTATGACTATGGTCGTATGTTTTTGTAGTACTTGTTGTGTGCCTTCAATATTCTTGTGTTGGACATCGTGGTTGCATCTTGTCGGTTGTCGAGAGGCGACGTAGAGTCAAGTGTGTTGTTACTTCTACACATGCACACACATCTTAAACAAAAAAAACAATTCACCTATTTCCGAGTTGTTGTCGCAACAAGGAGGTCGTTACATTTGTGTAACACTATGCTGCAGAAATATCTACTTGACTGACTTAATTTGTGGGAGTTGGGATACCCACCTTGGTGAGGAGTGGTAGCTCGTCCTTACGAGGTGTGCTGGGAGCTAGTCGAAATCTCTGAATAGTGAGTGTGTGGCCCCTTTGTGGCTCGGAGGGCTAAGGGGGAAGAAGATTACCCCTAGCATTGGTTGGGAGGTACTGTTGAAGTCTCACTGATTGACACACGGGAGTTGCAAGGAGCACACGGGACGTCCACTCCGAACAGGCAATGGTATGCTTTTTTTTGTTTTGTATGGTAAATTATTTTAGAACTTATGCTTGAATCTGCATTTTTGCTTGGGTAAGTGAACTGATGTCTAGATGATTTTATTAAATTTTCTTAGCCTAGCTCGACGATAGATTGACTCCCATGGCTTCCTTTCCCCGCATGTCTTGACCACCTTGTTGTGTTGATAGTGACCTTTGTGGTTGTTTAGCCTTCGTCCCTAGCTCACCAATCCTCGCCAGAGCAGTCAGCTAGGTGCCTGATCTATGGTCATCGCCTTAGCATTAAAAGACCTATGGATCTCAATGCCCTACTTTTCTGTGCGATGATGATGAGCAAAGGACAAACTGGTTAGCCGACTACCCTTGATGTTTGTCCCTAGCTAATTATTGATTCCGCCATCTGGCAATGACCTCTACGTGTGGATTATCTGGTGTCCTGGTTGGTTTTTTCTATGCCTTGACTGATAGAATAGATGCAATCATTCCATGACCTTTCCCATTGGATCCTTGCATTCTCTCACTATTGTCTATGCTGTATTGGGGTTATAGCGATGAAAAAAAAAAACCAAATTGATTTCAGGTCTACATTTTTATAATGGTATCCTGGAAATGGAAAAATGTTTTTATTTGTTACTCTTGTCTGCATTGTATTGGTATCCTGGTAATGGGAAAAACGATTTGATTTCCTATCTTCATTTTATATTTGTGTCTGGGAAATGAAAAACGTTTTTGTATTCCTGACTACATTGTATTGGTATCCTCGTAATAGGAAAAACGATTTGATTTCCTGTTTGCATTTTATATTTGTGTCTGGGAAATGAAAAACGTTTTTGTATTCCTGTCTGCGTGGTATTGGTTTCCTAGAAATGGAAAACGAATTCATTTCCATGTCTACGTTTTGCCAACATTTTTCCCTTTAAATGATGATGGAAACATGGAGTTCCTTCCAGTGCATTTTGGGCACATGATTATGCATATTTTAAATATGGATAGCCATGAATGTCCTTCTGGTGTGTCCCTGTACATGTTTTTCCCTTTTAAACTTGAGACTATGATTATTGTTTAAATGCTCACGATTTTTCCATCCAAAACATGACTGAGTTGTTGTTTAAATGGCCATGACTTTTGCCTTTAAAATGTGAAGAGATTGTTGTTAAATTACCCATGTTTTTGTTGTTAAATATTGACATATATTGTTTTTTAAATGCCCACGATTTTTCCCTTTAAAATGTGAGGAGATTGTTGTTAAATTACCCACATTTTTGCTTTTAAAGATTGACATAGATTGTTGTTTAAATGCCCACAATTTTTGCCTTTAAATTGTGAAGAGATCATTGTTGAATTACCCACGTTTTTGCTTTTAAAGATTGACATAGATTGTTTTTTAAATGCCCATGAAGTTTCCTTCAAAACTGATGATTGTTTTTCTTTGAATGACCATGGTTGGAATTTAAAAATGGACAGTGTAGATCAATGTTTTCATCTTGTTTCAGAGTGTTTCTATCACTAAGTTTACCCCACGATTTGCAACTGAATTCACACAGTATTCATCACCAAATCCAAGCAATTTATCGTTGATTACAACTCGTTTTTATCCCTGAGTTTAGAGTATTTTTAGCACTGAGTTTCAAGCGGTTTCTGTCATTGGATTCGACGTGTTTTTATCACTAAATTTACACCATGTTTTACCACTGAATTTATGGTGTATTATTCACTGAATCCAAGCGATTCCATCACTAATTACAAGACGTTTTTATCTCTAAGTTCTTACTGTGTATACCACTGAGTTTGTTGTTAAATGACCATGACTTGCCTAAATCATTGACTAAGTTGTTGTTGACTAACCACGAGTTGGTCCTTCTGTAGTTTTGTTTTGTCCCTTTTATCCTCCTTCACATTGAACGCATACCCAACGTTCTCACTGCCAAGCTTTAATTACCACAACAATGTTACTGGCCATGTTGATTACCATGTTAATTGCAATAATAAATGCTATTTTGTTGCCTTATTAATTGCTAGAATAATTGCTGCAGCAATGCTAATGGTTAGCAGTCTCCTTTTTATGTTAAAGGCCATGTTAATTGCAATATGAAATGCTATATTTTTTTCCTTATTAATTTCCAGAACAATTGCTACAACAATGTTAATGGTCAGCAGATTCCTTCTATTGATTAAATGCCACAGTGAGTTAAATAGTTAACAGTTATATAAATCACATGGTTATTACACTATGAATGGTTATGTTAACAATCATGCAAATTGCGTTGTTAATGTTATATTAATTGTATGTTAACTAGAATATTAAATGCCTTGTTAGTGCTATATTACTTTTATGAAAACAGTCATGTAAACTATCTTGTTAATGCTATATTAATTGTCATGTAACTACTATGATAATCACCTTGTTAAATTGCTACAACAATGTTAATAGTTAACATTTTCCTTCTCTATGATAGTAGATCACTAGCATTGTTAGTTCGATCAATGTAGCTAGACTACATGTTGAGATTTAATTTCTTATAAGCGTTATAATGGTAGCATTCTACATTAAGATTGTTACTCTTGTTATTTAAGTTAATGGATAGTGGGATGAAGGTTTTGGATTATTATATCATTTCCCTTTTAGGTTGTAATAATGATTAAATTTAGACTCGAGAGTAAGGACTAGATTGCCAAATTTTAGACTTGCTAAATCTCAATGGATATTCAACATCAAGCAATCGGTAACTATTGACTAGCTTAGACTTGATGATTGGTTGGGTGTTGACAAAGTCATTTTTAGTTTGCGCTTCCCATTGAGGGTGTTGTTGTTCATTATAATTAATGTTTGTACTTGGTTTTGTAAACCTTTAATATGCTTGGTTGCTTACTATAAGGGTTTTAGTTACTTGTGTAATTAATTTTGGGTTCAAGATGATTGTCCTTAGCTTAGTAGGCTTGGTCTGCTTGTGTCAGGCAGGATGTAGACACCTTCTTGTTCCTCAGAACAGTAGTCAGCCTTGAGACCTTAAATGGTCAAAATCGATGGGAACCTGGGCTTGATTGTTGCTTATGTCTCCTGGAGGTCCTAACCATTGCAGGGTAGGACGGGCAAGTAGTCATTCTTATTCTTGTCAGTTGAATGTCGTACATTGCTTCTAGGTGCTTGATGTGATTTTATGTTAGGTCGTTATGTTGTTGTTGCATGAGTTGCATGAATTATGTTCGTCATCATGTTGCGATGTTAACTATAATGTCATTATTACCTTCCTACACAAAAAAAAAATAAAAGAATTAAGGGTGCTTTTACCGGTTGTACATCATAGAAGTCATACTAGAAGAGGGGATGTCACATGTGGTATCAGAGTAGGTTCAACCCGCAACTTGGGATCACTATAAATTTCATTGATATGATTTGATTATAAGGATACTAATTGAGTTGACTTGTATTTGTGCAGGTAATCATGGTTAGAGGACACCGCAAAGGCAAACGACGGCGTGCTAGGGGAGGAGGCATGACGCCTCCAGTAGCATCCACGCCTGAGGGATCTAACCCCTAGGGTGACGAGCAAGTTGTTAAACAGGAGCATATAGTAGTTGGTGATGTGGTCGGAATGATGAGAGCTTTTCAACACATTTCTGAGGCACTGATCAGCCATTTAGATAGAGATGAGGCTAGGGCATCGGTGCCCCCTGAGGTTCTACCATGTTCTCAGGTCGATACTGGTAGCGTTCACCGTGAACTCGAGAAGGTCAAATTTCTCAAGTTCTTTGGTGCCCCAGATGACATAGCCACTGAGTCATGGTTGGAGAATATGGCGATGTGATTTTCACTTCACAATTATACCTCCAACATGAAGGTCTGCATGGAAGTCTTTCAACTGAAGGGGAACGCTCTTCTATGGTGTAAAATGCTCTTACCATAGCTAGACATGGCCATCGAATACATGTCATGGGAACTGTTCTAGGAAGGGTTCTAAGAGAGGTACCTTTCAGAGGAATTCATTGAGCATCATCTCAATGAGTTCAATGCCTTACGACAGGGTGGTCATATGGTGCCTGAGTACGAGGCTCATTTTATGGAGATGCTCCGGTATGCTCTGCCCCTTAACACTAAGAAACTTAAGGTCAACAGGTTCATGTTCGGCCTTAATGACAACATACATGCAAAGGTCAGGATTTTGATGCCTCAAACCTTGCATGATGTCATCCAGAAGGCTCTCATAGCAGAGGAGGAGCTTATCAGCGGGGGTTAGACTAGGACTCCAGCAAGACCAGTAGGGCAGGTGTCACTTGGAGCACAACAGCATCAGACACCAGCCAGACATATTCCAGGATATCATGGCTTCTAGAGGGGATCCAATTTCACTACACCTCGATGACTGATGCCTCAACAACAGACACCTTATCGGGGACCACAACATCAACAATAGTGTCGACCACAACAACAACAGTTTAGGCCTATTCGGCAGAACAGACTAGGATTCGAGGCCGGTGGGCTGTCACTTTCTACTTCGGGTACCAGGACTACTGGGTCGAAGAAGGGGTGTTGGATGTGTGGGGAGCCACACTACTAGTGCGACTGCCCAGTGGAGAGGACTATAGCATCCAAATCAGCCGAACCCACTACCATGGGAGATATGGGCAAGGCCCATCAGATTCATGAATCGGTGCATAACTGCTAGGAAGAGCATCAATCGACTGTGCTCGAGACTACAGGTACTGTCACTGACTAGACCCTTAGTATTTTGATAGATACCGGTGCTACCGAGAGTTTCATTTTTGGTGCAGTGCTAAAAAGGATTAAGGTAAAGGTAGTCAAATAAGATGAGTTTATCTTCATAGAGATGGCTTCGGGAGCAAAATAGAAGGTTGGAGGAAAGGTTACGGGCTATACCCTTAACCTAGGAGAGTTTGTCATGAGGGTCAACCTGTATGTCACGATTCTAGGATATTATGATGCCATGATTGGTATGGACTGGTTGGAATTACATGAGGTGATACTCAACTGTAAGACAAAATAATTGATTTTGGCCAATGATGAGGGATAGATATGTGTGATTGTAGGATGGAACCAAGGAGTTTCCCTGAGTTTCATCTCTTCCTTACAGATATGGAAGAGCATGCGCAAGGGGTGCAATATTTATGTGATCCTTGTGTTAAACGAGAAAGGATTAGCGGAAGGTTTAGAACACCTTCCGGTGGTGAGAGAGTTTGTGGACATATTTCTGGAGGAGTTACCTGGGATGTTGTCGGAGAGGGAATTGGAGTTTACTATAGACCTAAAACTAGGAACATAGCCAATAGCTAGAATGCCTTATCGGATGTCAACCCCAGAGTTACAAGAGTTGAGAATGCAACTGAAGGAGTTGTTGGACCTAGGATTGATACATCCTAGTGTTTCACCATGGGGTGCACCTGTTATTTTCATACAAAAAAAGGATGGGTCATGGAGGCTTTGCATTGACTACCGTCAATTGAACAAGGCCACAATCAAGAATCAATATCCGTTGTCGAGGATTGATGATCTATTCGATCAAATGAAGGGCATGATGGTGTTCTCAAAGATTGATTTGCAATCAAGGTATCACCAGTTACGGATTAAGGAAGATGACATCCCTAATACTACCTTTAAGATGAGGTTTGGACATTATGAGTTTATTGTTTTACCGTTTGGACTGAAAAATTCCCCAGGGGTATTTATGAGTTTTATGAATGGGGTGTTCCACGAGTACTTGGACAAGTTCATCTATGTATTCATTGACGATATTTTGATTTACTCTCGGATGACAGAGGAGCATGACGAGCACTTGCGCTTGGTACTATAGTGTTTATGAGATCACAAATTGTTTGGGAAGATATCCAAATGCTCATTTTATCGATCAAAGATCCACTACTTAGGGCATGTCATCTCCGGTGAAGGTATCGTTGTGGATCCAGCAAAGGTCGAGGCCATTATGGAATGGCCTGTGCCGACAAATGTCTTGAAAGTGGGTAGCTTCATGGATTTAGCAAGATACTATTGACGGTTCATCGAGGGGTTTTTGAAGATAGCAAATCTAATCACAGAATTGTAGAAGAAAAACAAGAAGTTTGTTTGGACCGAGAAATGCGTAGAATCATTTTGGAGGCTCAAGGAGTTGTTGACAACAACACCGATACTAAAGGTCCTGGACATGGACACATAATTCTTGGTATGCACTGACGCATCCAAGGAAGGCTTAGGCGGATTCTTGATGCAAGACGACCAAGTGATCGCTTACATTTCGAGGAAATTGAGAAGCCATGAGAAGAACTATGCGACACACGATTTGGAGTTGTTAGCCATTGTATATGCCTTGAAGGTTTGGAGACACTACCTTATTGGATGAAAATTTGAACTAAAGACTGACCACTGTGGACTACAACAGATCTTTATGCAAATCGACCTGAATGTGCGAGAACGACATTGGTCATAATTTCTTAGCGAGTACAACTTCTATATTACTTACATAAAAGGAACAATGAACCGAGTGGCGTATGCATTGAGTCGGAGACCATGCATATTTTCAGTACTGCCTCTTTAGATGAATCTACGTAAAAATATTCTAACTTTATAGCATGACGATGACTAGTACAAAGAGGTTGAGGGTTTTATCAGACAAAAACACAATGATGGTACCATGATTTGAAGGATTTTCTTTTGATAGCGATGATTTATTGAGGTTTAAAAATCATATCTACGTACTGCTAAACGACGAGTTGAGGACATTGATCCTAAGCAAGGCTCATAGAGCACTTTACATGGCTCACCCGGGAGTCATGAATATGAGGGCAGATCTTAAACCCTTATTCTTATGGAAGGGAATGAAGGCAGACATAGTCAACTATGTGGTCAGATGTCTAGAATGTCAGCAATTAAAGGCTGAACATAAACACCCAGCATGATTACTACAACCACACGCTATTCTGAAATCAAAATGGGAGGTTATTTCAATGGATTTTATTGTTGGATTGCCACTGATAGCAAGGAGACATGACTCGATTTTTGCAGTAGTAGACACTTTGATGAAGAGTACTCACTTTATTCCTATGTGTACAACATATCAGGCACCTAACATAGCTAGAGTTTTCACCAGTGATATTGTGAGGCTGCATGGCATGCCTAAGAGGATTATATATAATCGAGGAACGGTGTTTACTGAACCCAACTTAAATTTAGTACTGTGTATCACCTGGAGACTGACCAACAAACCAAATGAACGAACCAGACCTTGGAGGACATGCTACGCATGTACGTGATGGACCAACAAAAGTGTTGGGAAGAATTATTTCCACTAGTGGAATTCGCTTACAACAACAATTACCAGAGCACCATTAAGATGACGCCTTTAGAGTTTCTTTATGGGAAATCGTGTCAGATGCCTTTGAGTTGGGATCAACTTGAGGATAGGGTCCTGGTGGGACCAAAAGCGATCCAAGAAATGGAAGAGAAAATGCAAAGAATAAGACAAAGGATTAAAGAAGCGCAGGATTGATATAAGAGTAATGCCAATGTGCACCAAGTCGACCGTACTTACGAGGTCGGTGATCGAGTCTTTTTGCAGGTTAAACCCCATAAAAGTTCAATCAAGTTTGGGAAGGGGGATAAACTCTCTCCTAGGTTCATGGGACCTTTAGAGATTGTGGAGAGAAAGGGGCTCATGGCCTATTGACTAGCCTTGCCTGATTCTTTGAAGAATATGCACAATGGTTTTCATGTATCTATTTTGAGACATTATATTAGTGATCCTACACATGTTATTGACATAAGTTCCTTGCTGGTATCAGATGAGGGGGTGCTCACATCTGAGCCAATCCACATCTTGGATCATCACGTTCGACAACTATGATGTCGAACGATAGAGAAGGTCAAGATCTAGTGGGACAATTATAGTCCGCACTCAATGACCTGGGAGGATGCATATGATATGTGCCAACAGTTTCCATTTTTGTTTGATAGATAGACATATGATACTGTGATACACTTTATTTTAGCATGTACACTGTGAAGCTTCGGGATGAAGTTTATACCAAGAGGGGGTGTATGTAACATCCCGCTCTGGTGCATTGAGCAAACTTATTCTTTGAGGAAACTTTCTTGCAAGTGATCCAGATTATTATGCTATTAAAACTTTTGATTTTGATTATGAGGCATTATGGGTTGATGGCATGTTGTTTTACTGCATTGACATAGACAGGTGCTATTGACTCAGTTTTACTGAGTGTGTAGGATTTTGGACCTCGAGGATGTAGAGGCATCGATGGAACCCCTTGGACTCTGGATCGAGTCAGGGAGTGTACCATTCGGGTTTGATTGTATTACTGTGATATTAGTGAATCTGAAAAGATGATATGATATGGATATATTCTGGCACAATTTGTTGATGATGCAGGCTAATGATAGCTTGTCAACCAAACTCACATGTGGAGTAAAGCGGTCACTCATGACTACCAGAGATGTTGAGGAAGAGGTGTGGATAGTAGTCCTTCCACAGCCTACTAGCACTCCCACCGTGGCTCGAACTATAGGTTAACATTTACCTAGTTCGAGAGGACCCACTATCACACACCCACTATGGAAACTAAAAATTTTCACCTCTTTTCTTTAAGGGACAGAATCCCTGAATTCCTACGGGGGCCTAGCGTAGGCTAGCTCTTCCCTTATACACCTCCATGTGATTGTTGGTTATGACCATGAACCAAGCCAAGAGGTGCCTTTCACATTTCACAACTCAGCGATGCAAGAGAGTAGAGTCTTTCGACTCTTCAAACCCCAAAACCCAAAATCTTACCTTCAATGAGATCGACGGCTGTGAATCTCCCCCTGATCCGACGGTCCTGGCCATATCAGGATTTTGGTAACTAGGAGTTCCAAATGAAAGAGATTCAAGTCTGTCGACTCTTTAAACCCCGAAACCTGAAATATTACCTTCGATGAGATCGATGGCTGTGAATCTCCCCCTGATGTGATGGTCCTGGTTGTATCGGGATTTTGGTAACTGGGAGTTCAAAATGCAAGAGAGTCAAGTATTTCGACTCTTCAAACCCTGAAACCTGATACATGAGTTATTGTATGAGATCCAATGATCCTCGATGATTTGGATCCAACAGTCCAGATCTTTTCGGAATTTCGTGAGCTGAGAGTTCACGATGCAATGACTCCAAATCTCTTGTCACTCCAATCCCTGAATTCTGATATGGAAATTCGTGTAGGAGATCAGTGACCCTCGTTGATCTGGATCTGATGGTCACTATCCCTCTTGAGCTTAAGGGCATTGAAAGACACTCAGTCTTAAACCTTTTGTTGCTCTACAAGATTCAATGGCTCACAGGGTTTCAGAGATTTCCCTAAACTCTGACCACTCACCACCCGTCTCCTTCGATGGACGGTCTAGATCCTTTTAGGACTCCTCCTTTCTACCACATGACCCTAGGCCTCATCCACAAAGTGTGTCAGGGTTTTGTGTACCAGGATTTCATGACTTGTGAAGACAAGGGGTCTTCCCCTTTGGTTTCTCGGGTGCTGAAACACCGAAGCCTATTCATGCTAAACTGATTGGGGTTTCGTATACTGGGATTTCATGACCTGCGAAGATGAGGGGGATTTCCCTTTGGTTTCTTGGGTGCCAAAATGATGAAACCTGTTCGCTAAACTGGTTTGGGGTTTCGTATATGGGTATTTCGCGACTTGCGAAGACAAGGGGTCTTGCCCTTTGGTTTCCTAGGTGCCGAAATGTCGACTGGTAGACACGTGTCCCTCCAATGGATGGCTTTATTTACTCTTCAAAGAGTTCAAGATTTCATGACTCACATGTTGTAAGGTCCTTTCCTTCGAACCCCCGACTCCCGAAATGTCGAAAGCCTCCTTTGGGCACAAAGCATTAAGGTTATCGCTACTTTTGTAGATCTGATGGTTGTCCATCCTCATCTCTGCATTCCTCAAGTATCAACCGTCTTTCCTCTGGAGCCTTCGCTACTTTCAATCCTTGAATAATCTTGGTCTCCAAAGGTTTTGAACCTTTGACCCTTTCCTCTACAATCAACCTTGGTTTAAGGAACACTCTGCAAGCATTATCCCTCCTGAGCTTCGTCAACTATGAAGGAATTAAGAGTTTTGGGTTCAGTTTTCCTTGCCAAGAGCCTGTGCATATCTACACTACCTCTCCTGAGCTTAACAAGATTCATCTTTCAAGGGACTCAAAATGATTAGGAAGGTTTATATGCAGACATGAAACTATTTCCATGGTCGACGAACGCACAGTTCGTGACTCAGGCTTATGCCTCCACAGGACACCAGCATTTACGAGTATAAAATCATCTCCTAACTATATAATTTCTTACTGGCCTAGTTATGCAATCAAGCATAAATAAGGGGGATATAGTATATCCATAAATAATTATGCACGATTCCTGCAACATACATAGTATAGCCAATTCATACACAATTATAGATAATTTACACAGGGTAGGAAATCACTTATCTATTACAGGTTATTGCCAACCAACTGACTGTGGGTGTTCATCCTTCCACCTAACCATAGGCGCAGAGGAATTCATTCTTAGCACTCTGGCCACCCCCGTGCCAAGCCATGATATCACCAGGGAATTCTCATACTTCTCAAGGGTTCTTCCTCTGTTTCTGCTTCTGGTTGGGTCATTTTCTTTGTAACAAAGAGCTTTCTCTCTTGGCTATGGCCTTGGTGAGGTTTTTCAGATGCTCCTTGGCATCAAGCTCGTGGTCTTCAGATCATGACTCGCTGGAGAGCTCTGCAAATCTCCCTTGCAAGCTTGTGCTCCTCTTCTCTCTTCTTCCCTCTCCCATGTGTATCCCTCTTAGCTTGGAAGGTTTGTCGACCTAGTCTGTTCCTTATATCAGAAGGAAGCTCAGGTCTACAGGTCCCTGTGGTACTTTGGGTTGACAGCCTATGTTTCCATTCATGGGGGTGGTTGGTGATTCAAACACTGGTCCTTTCTTCATTGACTGATTTTCTTTCCTTGGGATTCAAATGAGGTTTGTCATCCTTATCAAGGGAGATTTGGGGTTGTTTGATATATCAACCCTCTTGTATAGTTTTCACATTCTTTCTCTAGTGATATCATGGCCATTACTTTTAAGGCTTCACCCCCACAGTCAGTTATTGGCAACTCAAAAATTAATACATTTACATTGTCCTCATGCATTAGCATGGTAATTCTTATTTTATGATTAACTACAAATTGGGGGAAACAGGGTGTTACAATTCTCTCCCCCTTAAAGGAACATTGTCCTCGGTGTTCTTTCTCAAAAACACTTGTCATGCCTTTCTCATTCAAACACTTCAGAAGTCTTGACCTTCATCCTCATTCATGTCTTTTTTTAGGATCTTAGTCTTCGTCATCTGCCTTCAATAATTCTTGGACAACAAGCACATTAATCACAATTTTGTTGCAAAAACATCTTACTATTGTTCAAAATTTAAAAGAACAATTTCATAATCTTGGCACAATACTTATTTGTGCAGTTGTGGATCTGCATCCACATGGTAGTTTTGTTATCCATGCTCATCGCTTTCCTTGACGTACCCATTGGGTGCATGATTCCAATTCAATACTTCACAAGATCTATCATGATTTCATCTTCCTTTCCAAGGTTTTTTCACACGGGAATCTACCCACTGTGTGCATGATCCCAATAGTTTACAAGAATTACTAAGGTCTCCTCTTTCCTATGGTCACTCACCCTCCAAGCCCAAGCTTAGGCATCCCCTTCACTGTTATACAATCCCTTGGGTGATCCATATTTCCCTGCTGAGGTTTTCTTGCACAGGAAAATTTTAGAGACTTTATTGAGTCTTGCAGTCGAGGCATCCCTTAAACTTGCTCTGCCGAAGCATCCCTCTGGCTTGTGTTACCTCAACATAATTTATTTCAGGCGATCATGACTCATCATGGGGTTTTCAAGGCTCAATAGTAGCCATGCTCATCATCTTCAACTTTGACAGTCTTTATCTGTTCCTTCCTGGACATGTCTTTTCTTCTCACTTGTATCATAGGTATACAAAATTCATGAGTGATCATTATAAATTTTAACTTTCAGAATGTTATTGCAAATATGTCACCCACAGATTTTCCAATCTCATGATTTCTTTTCATATTTGTTCTGCACAGGAACCAGATTCATAATTATGGGACTTTCCTTCCTATAATGGTTTGGCTCAATAGGCAAGTGGCCTTCCTTATGGGCTTACAATGATGCCATATCCAAGACCCCTTTCCTCCCTACAATTTCATTCTTTACACAGCCAAACAATTGTTAGTGTTTCGTGTACATTACCTTTTTTTGAAAATCAAGTATACTAACAGTCCAAGTCATTTCATCTATTCAAGGATTTGAAGCGAAAGGATACAACATCCCTTACCTATGCAGCATTCCAGCCTACCAAATTTTCAAAATGTGATTCAGATATCAATTGATTTTAATGAATGCTCCAACATTCGTGGTCACATTCATACCAAGTGCACCCTTGCATTGATTTCAAGTTTGTCACACTTTATGACAGATTCTTGGCCATGGTGTGTTGGAACTTAGCCAACCTCTCTACCACATGGCCTATTCGTTTTCATTCATCCTTACAACAGGACCATGTTGCCTGCTGTAGGTCGATCACGACCCCAAATCAGTATACCAAAACTCAAGGTTTCATATGAATTATTTTAAGCACTCCTTGATTGGTCAATGCATTCATGACATATCGGTTCATGAATTCTCCCAATGGTTACAAAAAATGTTTACTACCAGAGGTTCATACCTCCAATTTTTAGGTTCTCATTCCCAAAGCATAACTTACTTGGGTATCCAAGGCATACAACTGCCTTTCAAAGTTCATGCATAACACTAAGACAATAAAATATTTCAGAAGGCGTTCTTACCAAATCCCTTCATACCTTGTGCCACACAGACACGAATATCATTTCACCAGTTCTTGACTTCTAGCACCCTCTTTCTTATTTTTACCTCATCACCAGTGCTTTATGGGAACTTTTATAGCCATGTCAACAATATGTCACTCGCATCCTTACCATAGTCACCCTCTGCTTGAGGTTGTTCATTATTGGCAACTATCTTTCTCAACAGTTATGATGCCGAAAACCTCCTCCCAACACAACCCGCAGGTTGGAAGGTCCAAGTCGACACTGGATCTTTCCTTTATCACAGCCCAAAGAACTCTAAGGCTCTTCTATTTCCCTGTCGAGAAATTTGCACCCACAACAACTCTCATGGGATCCCCTCTTTGTACTCGGGAGATCGAACTTCACAACTTCGCGAGGTCAGTGGTCGAGCGTTGGCCTCTCGAATTCCTGAAAGCTCGACAATAGTCAACGCTGACCCTTCCCTTTCAGGATTTTCTCTATCGTGATTTCAGCACTCGCGATGTCAAACAACTTGGTTTACCAAATCCTAAACCCCGATACATCGAAACTCCGATGCACGCGTGAGTTTGACTTTTCAACACTTCACTTCATCGATAATTTGGACTTCGTGATATCACAATTCCTGATGTTATTGTTTCAGGACTTCTTGCCACGAAACCCCGAAATGGTGTGCTACTTGTCCACTCGCCGACTTTATTGTGGCCCCACACTAGTCCTCTTAACCATTGGGATATCGCATTTCACGATTTCGCGATTCCCGTTGCAATGTTTACAGGACTTCCACCCATGAAACCCCGATATGGAGATCTGCGTGTAAACCCAACAATCCTTGTGGCTCGGATCTACGATCCTGCCCCTCTTGAGCTTTGAAATTTTAGAGAATACCTCACTGTATCTCCCCTGCTCCTCCACGAGATCTAACATCTCACGAAAATTCGTGAATTCTCCTTAGAGAATACCGACCGTTCGTTCCTCCTTGGCGATTCCTGCAAATGACCAAGTGTTCTTTCACAAAATGTCCACTTGCGAAGTGAACTTACGACACCTCTTTCTAATCTTCAATATACTTTGCCTTTTTTTCTGCCTCCAACGTCCTTTAAAGATTTCAGACCCTTCTGAACTGCCTTCAATTTTGAGTCTTGGAAAATACTCATGCGCACACTCCTTGCGGCAACCTTCAGACACTTCCAAGTGATGAACTTCTTTCGACCCTGCGCACACTTGCAGCAACAGTCTCTCAATGCTTCACTCAGGTCCACCACTCTAAGACTTTTCTCAGCCTACGTACTCCTTGCACGGCTCCTGTGCCTGTCTGCACCTTAGAGTGAATGAGAACAAAAGATATCTCTATCTAAACCCTTTGTCAACACATGCCTTGCGGACAATTTGATTGCACTCCTTATAGAAACCCTTATTCAGGTAGAGAAACAATTGAAACTCATTCCTACTTCCTTTCAGACTTCAAACTCAAACATGAAATCATATACGGAACATATAAAACAAATGCATAATAGGAAGCTAACATTCATGAGCATATCATTCAACATCACTACACAGAGAAAAAACACGAAACCACAAATTTGAATCAAACTCTTTCTATTAATTCAAATGTCTGTACATGGGTGTTCTTACATAGCTCTCTACTTCTCCTCTATGCTCACTCTACCATAATATTACAAAACACAATGAGGGTGTCTATATCTCGTTTTCCTCTTGCGCTCTAAAACTGTCTAATCTACACATTCAATTCTACCTACTTGCATTAACTACTTTAAATTCCTTCTACCTACTAAGGATGAGAGAGAATTGCTCAAGGTCCATTTACATTATACAAGTGCGCTTCATTAAATTGCCACAATTATGTTCGCGCATCAAATCCAAGAGAAATTCAAAATTTGTGCTGGCTTGTCCAGCTGTCCTTCACTTCCACATTGGCTCACTTGATGTAGGTGATGCTCCTGCATCATACTCCCTGGCTTGAAAATTTTCATGGGCTTCTGTCCATGAGCTCGTGCATGCCCAGCTGGCATCTTCAACTGGATGCTTCTTCCATTTGACTAGATACTCAAAATATTCCTTCCGCAGGTATTCTTGCTCACTCTTTTGTCCAGTATGCGCTCCATCCGCGGTTGTTCAACAAATGGCATCTATTGTGTCCACTGGATCACTGGCTGCTCACTTTCTGTCTCTGGTTCCTTAGCTTTATATGGGTACAAATCTGACATATTGAATATTGGAGAAATTCTGATCCCATCGGGTAATTCAATCTCGTAAGCATTCATCCCAAAATTTTTCAAGACCCTACATGGTCTGATTTTCTTCATCTTCAGCTTATTATATGTTCCTCTTGGGAAATTTTCCTTTCATAAATGTGCCATAATCAAGTCAACAACCTCAAACTGAAGTTGTCTTTTGCGTTGATCAGCTCTACGTTTATATTCCTGGCTTGAATTCAGCAGTCGCTCCTTGACCTGGCTATGAAGTTCCTTCATCGCCTCTATGAATTCTTCTGCACTAGAACTCATAGTTGCAGTCTATTTTGAAGCCCTCAGTTCAGAAATTCCTCTTGGCTGCATGCCATAGACAATCTGAAATGGAGTTTGTCCTGTTCTCCTATTAACCGAGTCATTATAAGAAAACTCTGTCTGTGGTAATATATGGTCCCACTGGTTGTGGTGTTCTGTCACCAAGCTTCTCAGCAAGTCTCCCAGACTTCTGTTTACCACCTCTATTTTTCCATCCCTCTGAGGATGATAAGTCGAACTAAATGACAAGCTAGTTCCCAGCTTCTTCCATAAGGTCCTCCAAAAATTCCCTATGAATTTGGTGTCTCAATCCGAAACTATACTCCTTGGCAAACCATGAAGTCGAATGACTTCTTTGAAAAACAGATTCGCAATGTGAGTTGCGTCACTGGTTTTCTGACATGGAATGAAGTGTACCATCTTGGAAAATCTATCCACCGCCAAAAATATTGAATCACAACCCCTTTGTGTTCTTGGCAACCCCAATACAAAATCCATGCTAATTGCATCCCATGGCCTTTCTGGTATGGGCAATGGTTGATAGAACCCTGCATTCTACTTCCTTCACTTCAAATGCTGGCAAATTCTGCATCTGTCTACAAATCTCTTGACGTCTTCTCGCATTCCTGGCCAAAAATATGACCTGTTCAACTTTGCGAATGTCTTATCGTGACCAAAGTGCCCTGCCAATCCTCCACTATGTTTCTCCTTTAGTAATTTCTCCCTCATGGAGCATTTTGGAATACATAGTTGATTTCCCCTAAATAGTAATCCTTCCTGGATCATGTAGTCTATCCATTGTCTTCTATCCATGAGAATTGGATTCTCAGCTGCTTCATATGCCTCTTTCAAATCTTGATCATCAACATACATGTCCCTGAGATCATCAAAACCCAACGTTTTGACTTTGAACTCCTGCAACAATAAACACTTCCTGCTCAAAGCATCAACAACTTTGTTAGCAGTACCAGAAATATGTTTTATCACAAAAGTGAAATTTTGCATGTACTCAACCCATTTAACATGTCTCTGATTCAACTTTTCTTGTTGAGTCACAAACTGCAGTGCATGATTGTCACTGTATAAGAAAAAATCCTTCGGGATCAAGTAATGTCTCCATTTCTTTAATGTCTGGATGATAGCATAGAACTCCTTATCATAAGTGGAGTACTTCACTTTCACTTCATTCAACTTCTCACTGAAGTATGCTATCGGCCTGTCTTCCTAACTCAAGACTGCCCCGATTGTAAATCCACTTGCATTGCATTTCACTTGAAATGTCTTTTGGAAATCTGGTAACACTAGAACTGGTCGTTCCGTGATATTCCTCTTCAATAGATTAAAACTCTTTTCAGCCTCTTCTGTCCAGTGAAAATACTTGTTTCTTTTATTCACTGTGTCCATCATCGCTGCACTAATTTCACTGAAATTCCTGATGAATTTTCGGTAGAAACTATCCAATCTGTGAAAACTTCTCACCTCAAAAATATTCTTCGGTGGTGGCCAATTCTTGATTACCTCCACCTTATCTGGATCCATCCTGAACTCATTTGCAGAAATAACGAACCCCAAATAAATGAGCTCTTTGTTCATGAAAGAGGATTTCTTCATGTTTATCAACAACTTCTCCTGCTGAAGTTTTTGCATCACTATAGCCAAATTCTTCAAATGTTCTTCCACTGTTTTAATGAAAACCAGTATGTCATCCAAATACACAATGACAAATTTTCCAATGAACTCCCTCAGGACTTCGTTCATCAACCTCATGAAGGTACTCGACACATTTGTTAAGCCAAATGGCATAACAAGCCATTCATACAACCCTTTGTTGGTTTTGAATGTTGTCTTCCATTCATCACCTTCTCTCATGCAGATCTGGTGATAACCGATTTTCAAATCATTCTTCGAAAAATATTTTGCTCCACTCAAGCAATCCATCAGATCATCCATCCTCGGCAATGGAAATCTGTACCTGATAGTTATCTTGTTAATCGTCCTTGAGTCAGTACACATCCTCTAGCCTTCATCTTTCTTTGGACTGAGTGCTTTTGGAACAACACATGGACTCAAGCTCTCCCTGACTAATCCTTTGTCCAACAACCCCCGAACTTGCCTTTTAACCTCTTCATTATCTTGTGGCATCAATCTATACGTGGCGTTATTAAAAAAACTGGCTCCTGGTATGATATCAATATGATGACTCACACTCCTAATCGGTGGCAACGAACGAGGTAATTCGTCCACTACTATATCAGTGAACTCTTCTAGTAGTTCCTGAATCTCTTCCGGTAAATCATCTACCCTTGTACTAGTCAGAAAAATCCTAGGCTTTTTGACCACAATGAACTGTGGATCCTCCTTCTTCTTAACCTTTGTAAGAAGTTCCTTCCCACTCATGAGAAGTACTATGTTGCTTACTTCCGGCTTGACCTCCTTATCCTTGATTGGAAGCAACATGTGAGTCCTCCCATTCTTCTCTAGGGTGTATGTGTTCATTCTCCCATCATGAATCACATTTTTGTCATATTTCCATGGTCTACCTAGAAATAGATGACAAACATCCATAGGAATGACATCACACAAGATCTTATCATTATATCTTCCTATCTTGAATTCAACTAAACATTGTTTAGTGACAGTTGCCTGGTGTCCTTTTTGTAGCCATGAAATTTTGTATGGGCTTGGATGATCAATCGTCTCCAGCTCTAGCTTCTCTACCATCTCTGTAGAAATGATATTATTCATGCTACCACTATCCACAATGACCTTGCATACCCTGTCTTGGTCTTACAAGCAGTCCTGGAAAGTCTGGTCCTTTGGACTGAACTTTCCACCTCCTTCTTGGGTGTCAAAAGGACTTTATGCATCATCAACGATCTTCTGCCTTCAACATCTTCTGCCTCAACATCCTAACTCTGTGCCTCAACAATGTGAGGTTCTCCACTTTCTTTCTTCTTTTCCAGAAACTCGTAAGACTTGTGCCCATTTTTTCCACATGTGAAGCATGTTATTACTCCACCTCTTCCTCTCCCTCTACCTCTAATACGAGGAAAAGTGTTATTGTCAGCATAATCTCCTCTCTGCTTAGTATTTTTCCCTCTCTGTGAGGTTCCACCTCTCTCAGTTCAAGTCCGAGGTTTCTTCCAGTCCTCTCTGGGCTTCTGGTATCTATCCTGGGCAACTGATTTGCCTCTGGGCTGACTTCTACCTCAGCCTCTTTGACTCTATTTTAGCTAAGCTTATCTTCTGCTTTCAAAGCCATCTGATAAGCATCTTCCACCATTCGGATGGTTACCATGCTCATCTCATCCTGGATATCATATCTCAGGCCATTCATATATCTAACAACTTTTTCATCATTGCTCTCCCGATGACTTGCTCTGATGTTCAGTTTATAGAATTCCTCAGTTTATTCTTTCACTGTCATCAGCTTCTGTCTCAGGTTCTGCATCCTCCTGAACAGAGTAATTTGATAATCCCTAGGGATGAATTTCGCCTTCAATTTCACGGTCATTATGTCCAAGATTTTCATCTTCTGCTTTCCCTTACAACGTCTATCAGCTTGTAGTTTATTCCACCACAATGTTGCATGTCCCTTCAATCTCGTGACAGCATGCTTGACTTTCTTGTCCTCTTCGACATCTTCATAGTCAAAGTATGTGTCTAGAGCTCTAATCTAGTCTAAAATCTCCTCTGCATCCAAGTTTCCCTCATAAACTAGAATGTCCATATTTGCTCTTGCACCCATCCTTGCAATAGCTTTGATCAAACGTTCATTTGATGCATCTTCAACTGCAACTTCTTCTTCACATTCAGCCTCAATTTCACTTTCGGAATCACTGAGATCCCCAACACTGACTGTGTGTCTTTGCATTGTCTCCATGTCTTCGAGTCTAGATTGTAGATCATGCATCTCTCTCTCCATGGTTGGATCTATCATCTGCCTGCCTCTTCTTCTTGGCATTTCCCTATCCTCTAGTGGATCAGGTGTTTACATGTCCCCTCTCCTTGGAACCATGGTGAATTACCTTTTCTCTGCTACAGAAAGCAAAGAACCTTTCTGTGCTCTAATACCAAACTGATGTCGATGACCTCCTGATCCCAACACAACCCGCAGGTTGAAAGGTCCACGTTGATGTAGGATATTTCATTTATCACAACCCAAAGAACTCTAAGGCTCTTCTATTTCCCTGTCGGGAAATCTGCACCCACAACAACTCTCACGGGATCCCCTCTTTGTACTCAAGAGATCGGACTTCGCAACTTCGCGAGGTCAGTGGTTGAGCATTGGCCTCTTGAATTCCTGAAAACCCAACAACAGTTAATTCTGACCCTTCCCTTTCCGGATTTTCTCTATCGTGATTTTGGCACTTGCGATGTCAAACAACTTGTTTTACCGACTCCCGAACCCCGATATGCCGAAACTTCGATGCACGTGTGAGTTTGAATTTTCAACACTTTACTTCATCGACAATTCAAACTTCATGGTATCGTGATTCTTGATGTTATTGTTTCGGGATTTCTCACCATGAAACCTTGAAAAGGTGTGCTACTTGTCCACTCACTGACTCCGCTGTGGCCCCACACTAGTCCTCTTAACCATCGGGATATTGCATTTTGTGATTTCGCAATTCCTGTTGCAATGTTTATGGGACTTCTGCACCTTAGAGTGAATGAGAACAAAAGCTATCTCTATCTGAACCCTTTTTCAACGCACTCCTTGCAGACAATTCAACTGCACTCCTTCCAGGAACCCTTGTTCAGATAGAGAAACAACTGAAACTCATTCCTACTTCCTTTCAGACTTCAAACTCAAACATGAAATCATATACACAACATATAAAACAAATGCATAATAGGAAGCTAACATTCATGAGCATATCATTCAGCATCACTACATAGAGAACAAACACAAAACCATGAATTTTAATCAAACTCTTTCTATTAATCCAAATGTCTATACATGGGTGTTCTTACACAGCTCTCTTCTTCTCCTTTATGGTCACTCTTCCATAATGTTACAAAACACAATGAGGGTGTCTATATCCCGTTTCCCTCTTGTGCTCTAAAACTGTCTAATCTACACATTCAATTCTACCTACTTGCATTAACTACTTTAAATTCCTTCTACCTACTAAGGACGCGAGAGAATCACTCAAGGTTCATTTACATTACACAAGTGTGCTCTATTAAATTGCCACAATTATGTTTGTGCATCAAATTCAAGAGAAATTCAAAATTTGTGCTGGCTTGTCCAGCTGTCCTTTGCTTCCGCACTGGCTCGCTTGATGTAGGCGATGCTCCTGCATCATACTCCCAGGCTTGAAAAATTTCATGGGCTCCTGTCCATGAGCTCGTGCACGATCTGTCTTCATTCTCCCATCTAGCATGTTCAACTGGATGGTTCTTCCATTTGTCCAGATACTCAAAATATTCTTTCTGCCTGGTCTTCTTGCTCACTAATTTTTCCAGTATGCACTCCATCTGCGGCTGTTCTGCAACTGGCATCTGCTTTGTCCACTGGATCACTAGCTACTCATTTTCTATCTCTGCTTCCTCAGCTTTATATGGGTACAAATCTGAGATATTTAATATCGGAGAAATTTCGATCCCATCGGGTAATTCAATCTCGTAAGCATTTGTCCCAAATTTCTTCAAGACCCTACATGGTTCGATTTTCTTCATCTTCAACTTATTATATGTCCCTCTTGGGAACCTTTCCTTTCAAAAATGTGTCAGAATCAAGTCACCAACCTCAAACTGAAGTTGTCTTTTGTGTTGATTGACTCTATGTTTATATTCCTGGCTTGAATTTAGCAGTCGCTCCTTCACCTAGCTATGAACTTCCTTCATTGCCTCTGCAAATTCTTCTGCACTAGCACTCCTAGTCATAGTCTGTTCTGAATCCCTCAGTTCAGAAATTCCTCTCAGTTGCAAGCCATACATAATCTGAAAAGGAATTTGTTTTTTCTCCTATTAACCGAGTCATTATAAGCAAACTTTGCCTGTGGCAATATATGGTCCCATTGGCTATGGTGCTCTGTCACCAAGCTTCTCAGCAAGTCTCTCGGACTTCTGTTTACCACCTCTGTCTGTCCATTCATCTGAGGATGATAAGTTGAAATAAATGACAAGATAGTTGCCAACTTCTTCCATAAGGTCCTCCAAAAATTCCCTATGAATTTGGTGTCTCGATCCGAAACTATACTCCTTGGCAAACCATGAAGTCGAATGACTTCTTTGAAAAACAGATTCGCAATGTGAGTTGCGTCACTGGTTTTCTGACATGGAATGAATTGTGCCATCTTGGAAAATCTATCCACCACCACAAAGATTGAATCACAGCCCCTTTGTGTACTTAGCAACCCCAATACAAAATCCATGCTACTTGCATCCCATGGCCTTTCTGGTACGGGAAATGGTTGATAGAACCCTGCATTGTGATTCCTTCCCTTCAAATGCTAGCAAATTCTGCATCTGTCTACAAATCTCTCGACGTCTGCTCGCATTCCTGGCCAAAAATATGACTCGTTCAACTTTGCGAACATCTTGTCGTGACCAAAGTACCCTGCCAATCCTCCACTATGCTTCTCCTTTAGTAAGTTCTTCCTCATGGAGCATTTTGGAATACATAGTTGATTTCCCCTAAATAGTAATTCTTCCTGGATCATGTAGTATATCCATTAGCTTCTGTCCCTGAGAATTAGATTCTCATCTGCTTCATACGCCTCTTTGAAATGTTGATCATCAATGTACGTCCATGAGATCATCAAAACCCAACGTTTTGACTTTGAACTCCTACAACATCAAACACTTCCTTCTCAAAGCATCAATAACTTTGTTAGCAGTACCAAAAATATGTTTTATCAGAAAAGTGAAATTCTACATGTACTCAACCCATTTAACATGTCTTTGATTCAACATTTCCTATTGAGTTACAAACTGCAATGCATGATTGTCACTGTATAAGACAAACTCCTTTGGGATCAAGTAATGTCTCCATTTCTTTAATGCCTAAATGATAGCATAGAACTCCTTATCATAAGTGGAGTACTTCAGTTTTGCTTCATTCAACTTCTCACTGAAGTATGCTATCGACTAGTCTTCCTGACTCAAGACTGCCCCGATTTCAAATCCACTTGCATCGCATTTCACTTGAAATGTCTTTTGGAAATATGGCAACACCAGAACTGGTCGTTCCATGATCTTCCTCTTCAACAGATTAAAACTCTTTTCGGCCTCTTCTATCCAGTGAAAAGACTTGTGTCTTTTCTTCACTGTGTCCATCATCGCTGCACTAATTTCACTGAAATTCCTGATGAAATTCTGGTAGAAACTATCCAATCCATGAAAATTTCTCACCTCAAAAATATTCTTCGGTGGTGGCCAATTCTTGATTACCTCCACCTTATCTGGATCCATCCTTGACGCATTTGTAGAAATAACAAACCCCAAATAAATGAGCTCTATCTTCATGAATGAGGATTTCTTCATGTTTATCAACATCTTCTCCTGCTGAAGTTTCTACATCACTATAGCCAAATGCTTCAAATGTTCTTCCACCATTTTACTGAAAACCAGTATGTCATCCAAATACACAATGACAAATTTTTCGATGAACTCCCTCAGGACTTTGTTCATCAACCTCATGAAGGCACTCGGTGCATTTGTTAATCCAAATGGCATAACAAGCCATTCATACAACCCTTCGTTGGTTTTGAATGATGTCTTCCATTCATCACCTTCTCTCATGTGGATTTGGTGATAACCACTTTTCAAATCAATATTCAAAAAATATTTTGCTCCACTCAAGCAATCCATCAGATCATCCATCCTCAGCAATGGAAATTTGTACCTGATGGTTATCTTGTTAATCTCCCTCGAGTCAATACACATCCTCCAGCCTCCTTCTTTTTTCGGACTGAGTACTATTCGAACAACACATGGACTCAAGCTCTCCCTAACTAATCCTTTGTCCAAAAAATCTTGGACTTGCCTTTTAACCTCTTCATTCTCTTACGGCGTCAATCTATACATAGCTTTATTCAAAAAACTGGCTCCTGGTATGAGATCAATATGATGACTCACACTCCTAATCCGTGGCAACGAATGAGGTAATTCGTCCACTACTATATCAGTGAACTCTTCCAGCAGTTCCTGAATCTCATCCAGTAAATCATCTACCCTTCTACTAGTCAGAACAATCCTAGGCTTTCTGACCACAATGAACTGTGGATTCTCTTTCTTCTTAACCTATGTAAGAAGTTCCTTCCCACTCATGAGAAGTAATGTGTTGCTTTCTTCCAGCTTGACCTCCTTATCCTTGATTGGAAGCAACAGGTGAGTCCTCCCATTCTTCTCTAGGGTGTATGTGTTCATTCTCCCATCATGAATCACATTTCTGTCATATTGCCATGGTCTACCTAGCAATAGATGACAAACATCCATAGGAATGACATCACACAAGATCTTATCATTATATCCTCATATCTTGAATTCAACTAAACATTGTTTAGTGATAGTTACCTGGTGTCCTTTTTGTAGCCACAAAACTCTGTATGGGCTTGGATGATCAATCATCTCCAGCTCCAGCTTCTCTACCATCTCTGTAGAAAAATAATTATCCGTGCTACCACTATCCACAATGACCTTGAATACCCTGTCCTTGGTCTTGCAAGCAGTCCTGAAAAGTCTGGTCCTTTGGACTGAACTTTCCACCTCCTTCTTGGGTGTCAAAAGGACTTTATGCATCATCAACGATCTTCCACCTTCAGTGTCTTCTGCCTCAACATCCCACCTCTATGCCTTGGCGATGTGAGCTTCTCCACTTTCTTTCTTCTTGTCTGGAAACTCATAAGACTTGTGCCCATTTTTTCCACATGTGAAGCATGTTATTACTCCACCTCTTCCTCTCCCTCTACCTCTAGTATGAGGAAAAGTGTTATTGTCAGCATAATATCCTCTTTTCTTAGTATGTTTCCCTCTCTGTGAGGTTCCACCTCTCTCAGTTCGAGTTTGAGGTTTCTTCCAGTCCTCTTTGGGCTTTTGGTATCTATCCTAGGTAACTGATTTGCCTCTAGGCTGACTTCTACCTCGGCCTCTTTGACTCTGCTTTTGGCTCAGCTTCTCTTCTCCTTTCAGAGCCATCTGATAAGCGTCTTCCACTGTTCATATGGTTACCATTCTCATCTCATCCTGGATATCATATCTCATTCCATTCATATATATGGAAACTTTTTCATCATCGCTCTCCCAATGACCTTCTCTGATGTTCAGTTTATAAAATTCCTTAGTGTATTCTTTCACTGTCATCAGCTTCTGTCTCAGGTTCTACATCCTCCTGAACAAAGTAATTTGATAATCCCCAGGGATGAATTTCACCTTCAACTTTGCGATCATTCTGTCCCATCTTTTGATATTCTGCTTTCCCTTGCAGCATCTTTTAGGTTGTAGTTCATCCCACCACAATGTTGCATGTCCCTTCAATATCGTGACAACACGCTTGACTTTCTTGTCCTCTTCGACATCTTCATAGTCAAAGTATGTGTCTAGAGATCTAATCTAGTCTAGAAGCTCCTCTGCATCCAAGTTTCCCTCATAAACTGGAATGTCAATCTTTGCTCTTGCACCCATCCTTGCAATAGCTTTGATCAAACGTTCATTTGATGCATCTTCAGCTGCAACTTCTTCTTCATGTTCAGCCTCAATTTCGCTTTTGGAATCACTGAGATCCCCAGCACTGACTGTGCGTCTTTGCATTGTATCCATGTCTTTGAGTCTAGATCATAGATCATGCATCTCTCTCTCCATGGCTAGATCTGTCATCTTCCTGCCTCTTCTTCTGGGCATTTCCCTATCCTCTGGTGGATCAGGTGTTCACATGTCCCTTCTCCTTGGCGGCATGGTGAATTACCTTTTCTCTGCTACAAAAAGCAAAGAACCTTTCTATGCTCTAACACCAAACTGATGTCAACGACCTCCTCCCACCACAACCTGTAGGTCAAAAGGTCCACGTCGATGCAGGATCTTTCCTTTATCATGGACCAAAGAACTCTAAGGCTCCTCTATTTCCCTATCGGGAAATCTGCACCCACAACAACTCTCACGGGATCCCCTCTTTGTACTCGGGAGATCGGACTTCGCAACTTCACGACGTCAGTGGTCGAGCATTGGCCTCTTGAATTCCCGAAAACCCGACAACAGTCAACGCTGACCCTTCCCTTTTGGTATTTTCTCTTTCGTGATTTCGACACTCGCGATGTCAAACAACTTGGTTTACCGACTCCTGAACCCCGATACGCTGAAACTTTGATGCACGCACAAGTTTGATTTTTCAACACTTCACTTCATTGGCAATTTAGACTTTGTGGTATCGTGATTCCTGATGTTATTGTTTGAGGACATCTCTCCACGAAACCTGGAAATGGTGTTCTATTTGTCCACTTGCCAACTCCGCTGCAGCCCCACACTAGTCCTCTTAACCATTGGGATATCGCGTTTCGCGATTTTGCGATTCCCATTGCAATGTTTACGGGACTTCCACCCACAAAACCCCGATATGGAGATCTGCATGTAAATCCAACGGTCCTTGTGTCTCGGATCTATGGTCCTACCCCTCCTAAGCTTTTAACTTTTATAGAATACCTCACTGTATCACCCCTGCTCCTCTGCGAGATCTAACGGCTCACAGAAATTCATGAATTCTCCTTAGAAAATATTGACCGTCCATTCCTCCTTAGCGATTACTGCGAATGACCAAGTGTTCTTTCACAAACTCTCCACCTGCGGCGTGAACTTACGACTCCTCTTGCCAATCTTCAATATACTTAGCCTTTTTTTACTACCTCCAATGACCTTTAAAGATTTCAGACCATTCTGAACTGTCTTCAATTCCGAGACTTTGAAAAGACTCTTGCACACACTCCTTGTGGCAACCTTTAGACACTTCCAAGTGCTGAACTTCTTTCGACGCTGCGTACACCTGTAGTAATAGTCTCTCAATGCTTCACTCAGTTCCACCACTCTAATAATTTTCTCAACTTACGCACTCCTTCCATGGCTCATGTGCATGTCTGTACCTTAGAGTGAATGAGAACAAAAGATATCTCTATCTGAACCCTTTGTCAACACACTCATTGTGGACAATTCGACTGCACTCCTTACAAGAACCCTTGTTCAGATAGAGAAACAATTGAAACTCATTCCTACTTCCTTTCATACTTCAAACTCAAACATGAAATCATATACACAACATATAAAACAAATGCATAACAGGAAGCTAACATTCATGAGCATATCATTCAACATCACTACACAGAGAACAAACATGAAACCATGAATTTGAATCAAACTTGTTCTATTAATACAAATTTCTGTACATGGGTTTTATTACACAGCTCTCTGCTTCTCCTCTATGCTCACTCTTCCATAATGTTACAAAACAAAATGAGGGTGTCTATATCACATTTCCCTCTTGTGCTATAAAACTGTCTAATCTACACATTCAATTCTACCTACTTGCATTAACTACTTTAAATGCCTTCTACCTACTAAGGGCGAGAGTGAATCGCTCAAGGTTCATTTACATTATACAAGTGCACTTCATTAAATTGCCACAATTATGTTCGCACATCAAATCCAAGAGAAATTCAAAATTTGCGATGGCTTGTCCAGTTGTCCTTCACTTCCGTGCTGGCTCGCTTGATGTGGGCGATGCTCCTGCATCATAATACCTAGCTTGAAAATTTTCATGGGCTCCTGTCCATGAGCTCGTGCATGGTCTATCCATGCTTTTGTATTTCCTCTTCGTTCTCCCAGCTGGCATCTTCAACTGGATGGTTCTTCCATTTTACCAGATACTCAAAATATTATTTCTGCCTGGTCTTCTTGCTCACTCTTTTGTCCAGTATGCGCTCCATCTATGACTATTCTTCAACTGGCATCTTCTTTGTCCACTAGATCACTGGCTGCTCATTTTCTATCTCTTCTTCCTTAGCTTTATATGAGTACGAATCCGAGATATTGAATATCAGAGAAATTCTGATCCCATTGGGTAATTCAATTTCGTAAGCATTCGTCCCAAATTTCTTCAAGACCCTACATGGTATGATTTTCTTCATCTTCATATTATTATATGTTCCTCTCAGGAACCTTTCCTTTCGCAAACGTGCCAGAATCAAGTCACCAACCTCAAACTGAAGTTGTCTTTTGTGTTCATTGGCTCTACATTTATATTCCTGGCTTGAATTCAATAGTCGCTCCTTCACCTGGCTGTGAAGTTCCTTCATCGCCTCTTCGAATTATTCTACACTAGCACTTCTAGTCGTAGTCAGTTTTGAATCCCTCAGTTCAGAAATTTCTCTCGGATGCATGCCATAGACAATCTAAACTGGACTCTATCCTGTGCTCCTATTAACCAAGTCATTATAAGCAAACTCTGCATGTGGTAATATATGGTCCCAGTGGCTGTGGTGCTATGTCACCAAGATTCTCAACAAGTCTCCCAAACTTCTGTTTACCACCTATGTCTGTCCATCCGTATGAGGATGATAAGCCGAACTAAATGACAAGTTAGTTCCCAACTTCTTCCATAAGGTCCTCCAAAAATGCCCTATGAATTTGGTGTCTCGATCTGAAACTATACTCCTTGGCAAACCATGAAGTCGAATGACTTCTTTGAAAAATAGATTCTCAATGTGAGTTGTGTCACTGGTTTTCTGACATGGAATGAAGTGTGCCATCTTGGAAAATCTATCCACCACCACAAATATTGAATCACAACCCCTTTGTGTTCTTGGCAACCCCAATACAAAATCGATGCTAATTGCATCCCATGGCCTTTATGGTATGGGAAATGGTTTATAGAACCTAGCATTATGCTTCCTTCCCTTCGAATGCTGGCAAATTCTACATCTATCTACAAATTTCTTGACATCTTCTCGCATTCCTGGCCAAAAAAATGACTTGTTCAACTTTGCGAATGTCTTGTTGTGACCAAAGTTCCCTACCAATCCTCCACTGTGTTTCTCCTTTAGTAAGTTCTCCCTCATGGAGCATTTTGGAATACACAGTTGATTTTCCCTAAATAGTAATCCTTCCTGGATCATGTAGTCTATCCATTGGCTTCTATCCCTAAGAATTGTATTCTTAGCTACTTCATACGCCTCTTTGAAAACTTGATCATCAGCGTACATGTCCCTGAGATCATCAAAACCCACCATTTTGACTTTGAACTCCTGCAACAACAAACACTTCCTTCTCAAATCATCAATAACTTTTTTAGCAGTACTAGAAATATGTTTTATCACAAAAGTGAAATTCTGCATGTACTTAACCCATTTAACCTATCTCTGATTCAACTTTTCCTATTGAGTCACAAACTGCAGTGCATGATTGTCACTCTATAAGACAAACTCCTTCAGGATCAAGTAATGTCTCCATTTCTTTAATGCCTGGATGATAGCATAGAACTCCTGATCATAAGTGGAGTACTTCACTTTCGCTTCATTCAGCTTCTTGCTAAAGTATGCTATTGGCCTGTCTTCCTCACTCAAGACTGCCCCGATTGCAAATCCACTTGCATTGCATTTCACTTGAAATGTATTTCAGAAATATGGCAACACCAGAACTGGTCGTTCCGTGATCTTCCTCTTCAATAGATTAAAACTCTTTTCGGCCTCTTCTATTCAGTGAAAAGACTTGTGTCTTTTCTTCACTGTGTCCATCATCGCTGCACTAATTTCACTGAAATTACTGATGAACTTCCAGTAGAAACTAGCCAATCCATGAAAACTTTTCACCTCAAAAATATTCTTCGGTGGTGGCCAATTCTTGATTACCTCCACCTTATTTGGATCCATCCTCAACTCATTTGCAGAAATAACGAACCCCAAATAAATGAGCTCTGTCTTCATGAACGAGGATTTCTTCATGTTCATGTTTACCAATAAAAAATCAATGTTGGGTTGGAAAAATGATATGGATCAGTGTCCTCCTTGGCTAGTGGCACACTAATGACAGACTAGTGAAATAATAGAAAACAAAGGGAAACAACAGACTACTCAATGAATAATCTGCTGCAAGAAGTTCAATACTTAAAATATCATTTCAAGACATTAAACATGTATCAAAAACACAATTACTCCCACAAGTTGCAATAAAAACAAATCTTCACCAAAGGATTATATGTTTGACAGGTTGCATATCAGTAAAAATAAGTTATACAATAGCTGAAAGGAAATGAAATGTAATTTGCACAAGTAAAAAATTGTATTCAAGATAAGAATAAAACCACCTGAAGATTTGAATGAAACACCATCATCAAGACTATGTTCACCAGGTAGAGAGATTTAATCCATACATAGAATGGGTCCAACTAGTTTGGCATAGTTTTATTCTTTCCCAAAAGATCTGACCCTCAAAACATTCAAAGACCCCCTATTTAACATAGTTGTAGAAGTTCTTGTCCTTAGGGGACTAAGACATAATCTAGGTAACTATTTGTAGAAAAAATTATTAACTTCACTAAGACACTGGACTTAATCATCAAGGGTGGTTCTTATCACACACAAAAGACCACTCTTGTATCTAATCTAATAAAATGTTGGAATTAATCAACTAAAAACTACTACTGTCTCTGTGAAAAAACTAATGCATGCACTGGAGGAATTTAATTGGTAGAAAATAGGCCTTGGAGTGACATAAAAAAGCTCTATGTTGAGTAATGGCATTCCTGCAAGCTATTGGAGTACATTGGAGATAACTGGCCACATGAGAATATCTTTGATTAAGGAAGCAAGAGTCTTTTGAAGTGTTCTAGAACAAATCTGTGTCAACCTGTGACTGAGACTTAACTGTTTGTCTGTGTCTAAGATTTTGGAAGCTAAGAGAACTCTGCCTTGATTGTATTTGACCCTTCTCCTCGCTTTCACTATGATGACTTAGTTGTGAACAGGAAGACGTGGAGGCAGACGTCCAATAGGAAGACAGGACATGTGCAGGTGGATGACGTGGATGTAGATGAAGTGGAAGGGAGTGGATGTGACGGGCATGAGTGGAGGTGAGATGGAGGTGATTTGGAGACCTTATCTCATATAAGCGTGTGATTGTAGAAGCTGTCGAGGGTGATTTTGGTCCACACCACTCCTTCCCCTGCAATTCCCACAAGCTGCCATGTACCCTTCCAACAATACCATGGTTCCAATTGTGAGACCACTCTAGAAAATTAACGTCTAGGTAGTTTATGTCCCCACAATGAATTGTGGCCATCGTTCATGTCGCAATCTATGATCCGAGTAATATTCCTTCCTTACCTGCTACAAGGATTAATGATGTTGGTTGATTTGAGATCAACAGTCTGTAATCACTTCGGGAGTTTAGGATTCGAGAGTTTTTAAATGTTGTTCTTGGAAATCTCTTAGAGTGTCGTACTCTGAAGTGAAAGATCTACCTCCATGTGTCATTGTGGATGGATAGTCCAGGTTTACTTTGAGATTTCGGGCTTCAGGAGTTTTCATCTCCTTTCTCGCGTAATCCTCCGAAGTGTCATATATTCGAGGAGGGAGATCTGTCACTGCGTGTCTTTGCTGATGGATGGTTCAGATTCACTTCGAGACTTCGGGTGTTCAAGCTTCGGGAGTTTGTAAATGTTGTGATTGGAAATATCCTGGAGTGTTATGCGCCCTGAGTGATGTGGCAAGATAGATGTCATATGATGTCACGACTGTTGATGTGTCACAGAAATGGGTGAGTGATGCAGCCAAATGACCTGGAATGAGGGCCACATGTCATGATTGATGATTGTGCCACATGTCTCAACTGATGGTTTCCACGTGCTTCAGCACTTCGAGCTTCGGGATTTTTGGATTGTGAGGCATGAAGTTATCCCAGAGTAGTACAATCTCAGAGTGACGTGGCAGGATCTTAGGACTTCAGGACATTGTCTCGTCATGTAATTATTTCTCTAGTGCTTCGCAAACCTTTCAGAGTGCTAAGTCTTTGAAGTGAAAGATTTGCCTCCACGTGTCCTCATTGATGGATGGTCAAGATTCACTTCAAAACTTCATATCTTCGGCTCTTCAGCTCTTGGGACTTCGGCTATTTGGCTCTTGATGTTAAACCATGTGCTATTTAGACACTCTGAATGCATGAAAAGCGTCGATTTGATTAGCCTGATGGATCTTCACCGTCGAAAGTTAACCTATCCGTTCCCACAATTTGAGCCCGAAATTAACTTCTCTGGATTGTTTCATTTTTCCATGGGCATTTTTTGTGCATACAAAAACTTGGTCTACCTATTGTGAGATCAATCAATGGAGAACATGATGACAAGCATTTCGAACCAAATACGACATACAATTATCCTTCAAGAAACAATAGAAACATAAATGCGCAAAGACTCAATCAAGAAAGAAACGAATAAGAACCAAGTCACTCAGTAATGGGAAACTGACTTAACCAACCAAAAGAGGAAAAATTGATGAATTCATAGGGAAAAGAGGGAGGAGAGGCAGTGGTGAAAACCTAGGTTAAAACAATGTGTTTAAGGTTCCTTTAATTTTATTGATTTGTAGCATACCATATGTCCATTCTGACTAAGAACTCCACCAAGTCCTTCTTTACAGGCATTTGTTCATGCAATGAAGTATTCATTTAGATCCACAATCCTCAACATTGGAGCATTAGTCAACATACAATTCAAGTGTTGGAAACTTCTTTGACAATATGATGTCCGCTCAAACTCTACACCCTTCTTTTGCAAGTAAATAATTGGGTGTGCAATCTTTGAGAACCCTTCAATAAATCTTTTGTAGTAACCTACAAATCCAATGAATTATCTCACCTCAGAGACATCCCTTGGAGTTGGCCACTCTTCAATGGATTTTATCTTCTCTGGGTCCACTGGTATCACTTTCTGTAAAATAATATGCCCTAATTAATGTATCTTCCTCTGGTAGAATGAGAAATTCTGATCCCATTGGGTAATTCAATTTCGTAAGCATTTGTCCCAAATTTCTTCAAGACCCTACATGGTCCGATTTTCTTCATATTCATCTTATTATATGTTCCTCTCAGGAACCTTTCCTTTCACAAATGTGCCAGAATCAAGTCAACAACCTCAAACTGAAGTTGTCTTTTGTGTTGATCGACTCTACATTTATATTCCTGGCTTGAATTCAACAGTCTCTCCTTCACTTGGCTATGAAGTTCCTTCATCGCCTCTGCGAATTCTTCTACACTAGCACTCCTAGTTGCAGTCTGTTCTGAATCCCTTAGTTCAGAAACTCCTCTCGGCTGCATGCCATAGACAATCTGAACTGAACTCTATCCCATGCTCCTGTTAACCGAGTCATTATAAGAAAACTTTTCCTGTGGTAATATATGGTCCCAGTGGCTGTGGTGCTCTGTCACCAAGATTCTCAACAAGTCTCCCAGACTTTTGTTTACCACCTTTGTCTGTCCATCCATATGAGGATGATAAGCCAAACTAAATGACAAGTTAGTTCCCAACTTCTTCCATAAGGTCCTCCAAAAATTCCCTATGAATTTGGTGTCTTGATTCGAAACTATACTCCTTGGCAAAACATGAAGTCGAATGACTTCTTTGAAAAATAGATTCTCAATGTGAGTTGCATCACTGGTTTTATGACATGGAATGAAGTGTGCCATCTTAGAAAATATATCCACCACCATAAAGATTGAATCAAAACCCCTTTGTGTTCTTGGCAACCCCAATACAAAATCCATACTAATTGCATCCCATGGCCTTTCTGGTATGGGCAATGGTTGATAGAACCCTGCATTCTGCTTCCTTCCCTTCGAATGCTGGAAAATTCTACATCTATCTACAAATTGCTTGACGTCTGCTTTCATTCCTGGCCAAAAATATGACTTGTTCAACTTTGCAAACGTCTTTTTGTGACCAAAGTGCCCTGCCAATCCTCCACTCTATTTCTCCTTTAGTAATTTCTCCCTCATGGAGCATTTTGGAATACACAGTTGATTTCCCCTAAATAGTAATCCTTCCTAGATCGTGTAGTCTATCCATCGGATTCTATCCCTGAGAATTGGATTCTTAGTTGCTTCATACACCTCTTTGAAAACTTGATCATCAGCGTACATGTCCCTGAGATCATCAAAACCCACCATTTTGACTTTGAACTTCTGCAACAACAAACACTTCCTTCTCAAAGCATCAATAACTTTTTTAGCAGTACCAGAAATATGTTTTATCACAAAAGTGAAATTCTGCATGTACTCAACCCATTTAACCTGTCTCTAATTCAAATTTTCCTATTGAGTCACAAACTGCAGTGCATGATTGTCACTCTATAAGACAAACTCCTTCGGGATCAAGTAATGTATCCATTTCTTTAAGGCCTGGATGATAGCATAGAACTCCTTATCATAAGTGGAGTAATTCACTTTCTCTTCATTCAACTTCTCACTAAAGTATTCTATCGGTCTGTCTTCCTGACTCAAGACTTCCCTGATTTCAAATCCACTTGCATCACATTTCACTTGAAATGCATTTCAGAAATCTGGCAACACCAGAACTGGTCGTTCCGTGATCTTCCTCTTCAACAGATTAAAACTCTTTTCGGCCTCTTCTATCCAGTGAAAAGACTTGTGTCTTTTCTTCACTATGTCCATCATCGTAGCACTAATTTCACTGAAATTCTTGATGAACTTCCAGTAGAAACTAGCCAATCTGTGAAAACTTCTCACCTCAAAAATATTCTTTGGTGGTGGCCAATTCTTGATTACCTCCACCTCATCTGGATCCATCCTCAACTCATTTGTAGAAATAACGAACCCCAAATAAATGATCTCTGTCTTCATGAACGAGTATTTCTTCATGTTCATGTTTACCAATAAAAGATCAATGTTGGGTTGGAAAAATGATATGGATCAGTGTCCTCCTTGGCTAGTGGCATACTAATGACAGACCAGTGAAATAATAGAAAACAAAGGGAAACAACATACTACTCAATGAATAATCTGCTGCAAGAAATTCAATACTTAAAATATCATTTCAAGACATTAAACATGTATCAAAAACACAATTACTCCCACAAGTTGCAATAAAAACAAATCTTCACCGAAGAATTATATGTTTGACAGGTTTCATATCAGTAAAAATAAGTTATACAATAGCTGAAAGGAAATGAAATGTAATTTGCACAAATAAAAAACTATATTCAAGATAAGAATAAAACCACCTGAAGATTTGAATGAAACACCATCATCAAGAGTATGTTCACTAGGTAGAGAGATTTAATCCATGCATAGAATGGGTCCAACCAGTTTGACGTAGTTTTATTCTTTCCCAAAAGATCTGACCCTCAAAACATTCAAAGACCCCCTATTTAACATAGTTGCAGAAGTTCTGTTCCTTAGGGAACTAAGACCTAATTTAGGTAACTATTTGTAGAACAAATTATTAACTTCACTAAGACAATGGAATTAATCATTAAGAGTGGTTCTTATCACACACAAAAGACCACTCTTGTATCTAATCTAATAAAATGTTGGAATTAATCAACTAAAAACTACTACTGTCTCTGTGAAAAAACTAATGCATGCACTAGAGGAATTGAATTGGCAAAAAATAGGCCTTGGAGTGAAATAAAAAAGCTCTATGTTGAGTAATGGAATTCCTGCGAGCTATTCGAGTACATTGGAGATAACTGGCCGCATGAGAATATCTTTTCTTAAGGAAGCGAGAGTCTTTTGAAGTGTTCTAGAACAAATCTACCTCAACCTGTGACTAAGACTTAATTGTCTGTCTGTGTCTAAGATTTTGGAAGCTAAGAGAACTCCGCCTTGACTGTAACTGACCCTTCTCCTCGCTTTCACTAAGATGAACTAGTTTTGAATGGGAAGACATGGAGGCAAACGTCCAATAGGAAGACAAGACATGTGCAGGTAGATGACGTGGATGTAGATGAAGTGGAAGGGAGTGGATGTGACAGGCATGAGTGGAGGTGAGATGGAGGTGATGTGGAGACCTTATGTCATATAAGCACGTGATTGTGGAAGCTGTCGAGGGTGATTTGGGTCCACACCAGTCCTGCCCCTGCAATCCCCACAAGATGCCATGTACCCTTCCAACAATAACATGGTTCCAATTGCGGGACCACTCTAGAAAATTAACATCCAGGTAGTTTACATCCCCACAATGAATTGTGGGCATCGGTCATGTCACAGTCTATGATCCGAGTAATATTCCTTCCTTACCTGCTACAAGGATTAACGATGTTGGTTGATTTGAGATCAACAGTCTGTAATCACTTCGGGAGTTTGGGATTCAGGAGTTTGTAAATGTTGTGCTTGGAAATCTCTTAGAGTGTCGTACTCTGAAGTGAAATACTTGCCTCCATGTGTCATTGCGGATGGATAGTCCAGGTTTACTTTGAGATTTCGAGCTTCGAGAGTTTTCATCTCCTTTCTTGCGTAATCCTCTGAAGTGTCATATATTCGAGGAGGGAGATCTGTTGCCACATGTCTTTGTTGATGGATGGTTCAGATTCACTTCGAGACTTTGGGTGTTCAGGCTTCGGGAGTTTGTAAATGTTGTGATTGGAAATATCCTAGAGTGTTATGCGCCCTGAGTGATGTGGCAAGATAGATGTCATATGATGTCACGACAACTGATGTGTCATAGAAATGGGTGAGTGATGCAGCCAAATGACTTGGAATGAGTGCCACATGTCATGATTGATGATTGTGCCACGTGTCTCAACTGATGGTTTCCACGTGCTTCAACACTTCGAGCTTTGGGAGTTTTGGATTGTGAGGCATGAAGTTCTCCTGGAGTAGTACAATCTCAGAGTGATGTGGCAAGATCTCAGGACTTTAGGACTTTGTCTCATCATGTAATTATTTCTCTAGTGTTTTGCAAACCTTTCAGAATGCTAAGTCTTTGAAGTGAAAGATTTGCCTCCACATGTCCTCATTGATGGATGGTCAAGATTCACTTCAAAACTTCATATCTTCGGCTCTTCATCTCTTGCGACTTCGGATATTTGGCTCTTGATGTTAAACCCTGTGCTATTTAGACACTCTAAATGCACAAAAAGCATCGATCTGATTAGCCTGATGGATCTTCACCGTCGAAAGTTAACCTATTTGTTCCCACAATTTGAGCCCGAAATTGACCACTCTGGATTGTTTCATTTTTCCATGGGCATTTTTTGTGCATACAAAAACTTGGTCGACCTATTGTGAGATCAATCAATGGAGAACATGATGAGAAGCATTTCGAACCAAATACGACATACAATTATCCTTCAAGAAACAATAGAAACATAAATGTGCAAAGACTCAATCAAGAAAGAAACGAATAAGAACCAAGTCACTCAATAATGGGAAACTGACTTAACCAACCAAAAGAGGAAAAATTGATGAATTCATAGGGAAAAGAGGGAGGAGAGGTAGGGGTGAAAACATAGGTTAAAACAATGTCATTAATGTTTAATTTTATTGATTTGTAGCATACCATATGTCCATTCTAACTAAGAACTCCACCAAGTCCTTGTTTACATGCATTTGTTCATGCAATGAAGTATTCATTTAGATCCACAATCCTCAACATTAGAGCACTAGTCAACATACAATTCAAGTGTTGGAAAATTCTTTCACAATATGATGTCCACTCAAACTCCACACCCTTCTTTTGCAAGTAAATAATTGGGTGTGCAATCTTTGAGAACCCTTCAATAAATCTTTTGTAGTAACCTGCAAATCCCATGAATTATCTCACCTCAGAGACATCCCTTGGAGTTGGCCACCCTTCAATGGATTTTATCTTCTCTCGGTCCACTGGTATCCCTTTCTCTAAAATAATATTCCATGAGTAATGTATCTTCCTCTGGTAGAATGAGAACTTTCTTAACATTGAAAATAGTTTATGTTCTCTCAATACTTGTAGCACCATACTCAAGTGTTGCTCATGTTATTATTCATATTTTGAGTAAATAAGTATGTCATCTAAAAATGCAGTGACAAACTTATCCAATTGTTCTCTAAAAATACCATTCATTAAACACATGAAGACTGTCGGTGCATTTGATAACCCAAATGGCACCACTATGAACTCATAATGGCCATACCTTGTTATGAAGGAAGTATTGATAATGTCATCTTCCTTAATTCTTGCCTAGTGATAACCTGACTTGAGATCAATCTTAGAGAATACTTTAACATCTTTCAGTTGATAAAAGAGATCATCTAGTCCTTGATAAAGGGTACATGTTCTTCATAGTTACCTTTGTCAATTGCCTAAATTCAATGCAAAGCCTCATGATTCCATCCTTTTTCTTCACAAATAATATTGGGGCACCCCAAGGTGACACACTTGGGTGTATATACCCCTTCTTTAGAATTTCCTACAACTGCATTTGTAACTCCTTCAATTTTGGTGTATTCATCGTATAAGGATTCTTGGATACTGGGTATGCTCCATTCATCATATTTATGGAGAAATCAATATCTCTCTTGGGTGGCATCCCCAATATTTCTTTAAATACATCTTCAAACTATTTTAGGACTTCATAATCTTTGATACTAGGTACTTTATCCTTAGGTTCCTCCTCCATATGTGTTGCAAATAATTGACATCATTTCCTGAAGTTTTTCTTCAACTGCAAGGATGAAACTTCTTTGATGGTTCCTACTCTTGGAATAGCCTAAACTGTCCTCGGATTCCCTTTTTCATCCAAGTAGGTAAAATCCTTATTATAATAGTCTACAATAGTATGATGTTGGTCGAACCAATCCATAACAATTAGGCAGTCATATGAGCTCAAAGCTATGATATTAAAATATGCCCTTGTACTTAATCCATTCATGTCTATTGAGATTTCCTTAACCATCTCATTAATCTTTCTTTTACATCCTATATCTAGTTTTGTCAACCAAGGTTTACCAAGATTGCTTCTTGGCAATTGAAATATTTCCACCATATTAGGATATAGATAACTATGACTATCTCCTAAATCAATTAAAATAGTAATGGGTTGGTTGTTGATCTTACCTTCCACTTCAGTTATATGTTATTGAAACTCAACTTGCTTGTTATCTAGAGTTGCGTAGATCCTAGGTACATTTGTACTGATGTCCTCCATTGTTTTAGCATGTTGTACATTATGACTAGTCCTCACTTTTTCACCTGTATGAGGGAAATATCTATACATATGATCTCCCCCACAACCCCAACATTAAATAGGTGGTTGCCTTGGTATTTTCCCCATTGTCTTAGTTATATTGGGTTTCTTAGGAGATGGTTGTCCTTGAGAATTATTTCATAATAATGGTAGATTTCCCCCTTCCTCCTATATTCCATATTTCTCTTATTCTTGTATTCCTACACCTTTTGGAAAGTTGGTCTTCCTTTGTGTTGATCATAAAGGCATTTAGTTCTCCTTATGGTTTCTTCTAGTGCCTTCGGATAATCATACTATATCTTTTCTCTAAAAAATGATGGCAGCCCAATCAAGTACCTCTTAATATTAACTTGTTCATTCTTGATGAAAGAAACATATTTTAGTAGTTATAAGAACCTCCTTTCATACTCATGTATGGTCATACTCCCAAGCTTGAGTTCAAGGAAATCCTTCATCTTCTTATCATAGTATCATTTGGTTAAGTACATATTTTGAAAATACCTTTTGAATTCTCTCCAAGTAACCTTTTTCTCATCAATGTGTTGCATTTGTAGGAACTGATCCCACCACATTGATTATTTTCCTTTGAGTTGATATATGATAGTTATTCCTTCTGCCTGTGAAGAGTAATTATGAAATTGAAAATAATTTCTCATTCTCAACAACCAGGTCTCAACATATTCATCCTTCTTGTGTTCACCATCAAATGTAGGTGGTTTGATTTTATTCATTTCTCCCTATAGCTCATCCACTCCATACTTCTTGTTATGCTTCCTGACAGGGGATAGACTTGAACTACTATGTGCTCACCTAGTTTAATTCCTTGGGGAGTGATGGTTATTCCTACCAACACTTATTGTTCTTCTCCTTTTATCATGAGACTGAAGACTCCCTAGTTTTATTGAATCATTATCCTTATCCATCTTCTTCTTTATTATGTACAAGCTCTACATTAAATTGATGTTAAATCCTTCTTGTTGCTCCTTGGCTTTCATAAGCTTTATCATTATAACTGTGGTCATCCTTTTGCAAAACAAAATTATGGTCTCCACCAAATTCATGCTCTCTTCCTTTCCATCTTCTCCATGCCCATTGGATTATATTATGGCAACATCCACACCCAAAGCAAATATTCCTCCATCTTCATAATTGTAAGTTCCTTGGGCATCATCCATGTCTTGGTTTACTAATCTTCTTGCTGAATTATGCTTATGACGAATTATGTTCTTGGTTCTGCAAAATGTGTATGCAATAGGATTTGTAAGGCTACAAGAATTTAACAAATCCATCATTTTATACAACATTTTGTTCTTCAGAATTTTATCAAAACTATTTTTTTTCCGATTTCTTATGAGTTCTTAATAAAATAAAAAATTACTTTCTTGAGTGAATACATGAACTCTATTGTCCATGAATCATCATGACTAATTCTTGTTTCCCCCTTCAAAAATTTGAGTAGAAATACTATTATTGGCATTAAAGGGAAGAAAATTTTGTTAGCTTGAGCATCTTATCTTCGATCCTCAGCCACCGACTAATTATCTTCAAATTATATATTGACCATTAAATTATTTCATTATGGGTCTAAGGTTCTCATTTCTTCCCTTCAAAGTTATCTGGCCTCCAAAATACAACGTGGTGTTTCACCATATCCATTATACACCTATACATGGTCATTTTCTCTAATATATCATATCAAGTTCACGATCATTTTCTTATTCTTCATCACCTCTATGATATCCTTCGCACCCACGAAGTCTTGATACTTAGTCTAATTTTCAAATTTCATTGTAGGTTTGGGTGATCCCATATTTCTTTTACTCTTAGAACTACATCCACCTGTCCACCTGATAAATTTTTAGGACTTAGTCTATTTCCACTTCTTACCGCAAGTTCGCGAGTCTACGGGGATACCATACCTCTTTCCATACCCTCGATTCTATCTGTTCTCTGTGATATATTAACACTTAGACAAATTCCAAGATCTTACCGTGTTTTCATGGGATTGATAGTTTTCCTACCACGTGGCTCCACATCACCTGCCAAATTTCATCCCATCCAACATGTACCTACCATCATGGAAGTACATGCCTTTCTTATACCACATCAGCTGACACGTGGCCCCCACATCATGTTGACATCATTGTATGGGAAATATACCTAAATTCAAAATGTATTTCTTGGATTGCAACTAAAATTTGGATATTTTAATTCTTGGTTCATTTCTTGCATTACTCATGAATTCTCCAAGAATTTCCATTGCAGAATTGGGGACTTTTCCCAATTTTTATCATGGGAATTCTGCAATCACTTCTATAGACACTATTAGAGCTTATAATTAAGATCAATACAACCAAATTGGGGCTTGTAGATACAAATTTGACCCCCCTACTCTTCAAATTTTCCTCTTGCCCATTGAATTCATCTTAAATTACTCTACGAAAATTGGGGCTTTTCCCAATTTTTCCTAAATTGTTTCATGGGTTCCATGGTCACTCTATAACTTCAACTTCCTTCCAACTACAGACCCAAATCTTCTTAATTATAGACCAAATTTTCTTATACTTAATTTATGGGCTCAATTCTTCACATTACCCATGAAATTTCTCTCAATTTTACTGGAGTAATTTAATTAAACAAGTTGCAGGCATACTCCATAAATTAATTATCTGTGAATTGATGTTTCAACATTATGCTAAATTGGCCTGGGGATTTTAATTATTGGCTCATTTCTTGAATTACTAATGAATTCTCCAAGAATTTCCACCACATAATTAGGGTCTTTTGCCCAATTTTTATCATGGGAATTCTGCAATTACTTCTATAAATGTCATTAGAGCTTGTAATTAAGTTGGATACAACCAAATTGTGGTTTGTACATACAAATTCAAACCCCATACGCTTCAAATTCTCATCTTGCGCATTGAATTCATCTTGAATTACTTTGTGAAAATTGGGGATTTTGTAGAATTTCGCCTCAATTTTGTCATGGGTGCCATGGATTCTCTATAACTTCAACTTTCGATAAGCTATAGGCCCAAATCTTCTCAATTATATACTAAATTTTCTTATACTTAATTTCTGGGCTCAATTCTTCACATTACCCATTAAATTTATCTCAATTTTACTGCAGTAATTTAATTAAAGAAGTTGCAGGCATACTCCATAAATTATTTCTCTACGAATTTCCTCTGTAGAATTCTTCTAACTGGGCCTAGAGATTTTAATTCTTGGTTCATTTATGCATTAATCATGAATTCTCCAAGAATTTCCACTGCAGAATTCAGGACTTTTGCCCAATTTTTATAATGGGAATTCTACAATTACTTCTATAGTTGCCATTAGAGCTTGTAATTAAGCTCGATACAACCAAATTGGGGTTTGTACATAAAAATTTGATCCCCATACTCTTAAAATTCACCTCTTTCCATAACATGCCTAATGCCCTATGCACCATCTAAGGGATGAGGTATAATTTTTTTTACTTCATCTAACAACTTTACTTTATTCACAGACTCATGGATGGCGGTCTTGTGGGTTCATAGTCTATATTTGAACCTTTCAAGAATCTACCACCAACACTTAGCTTATTTTTCATTTACAGACTCACGGACTCGCGGACGCATGATTTTGTGCCTTCCCTTCATAAGTCTGTCTGAGAAGTCTCGAAAATTATCCATTTTTCCATCTATGTGGACCCACGGATTTGAAGATGTACAATTTTGTACCTCCCCTTCTTAATTTCATCCTAGAAGTATCAACACTTATATTATTTTGTGATCCTATTAAGTTCATGGGTCTGCAGGCTCACAGACTCATGGACTCATAGACTCATTCATCTCACCTTCCCATCTTCATGAACTCATCATGCTCCTACTTCCTACACATTACACACATGGAACTAGCCAATTCTACCACATGGATTGACACACGACACTCATAACATGTCACCCTTCATTTTTCCAAAATACCATAAAACCATGCCACATGTCCAACCTCCTCGTGGACCCTCTATGTGGAATGATGTGAAATACACATCATCAATGATTCATAGCATGAACTTCTAGGTTAGGACATCTATCCTTTGAGCATTGTGTGGGTGATGTCATCCTTGCCAGTATGACATCACTTGCTTGTCCATCAAAATTGATGGATGATATCTTATTTAGTTGTGCTTCTATGAACATAATATATTACTTCTCTCCATCCTGATATATCCTATGGTGGACAATATTTTTCATAGGATTTTCATCGGAGTATCATATCTAATGCTACTCCAATGTCCTTAAATTAGTTTGTATCTAGTCTTTAATGATCTGAGTTTTTCTCTGAGGTTTTCCTAAGAATATTAGGACCATATAGAGGTTGTAAAAACCATGCCCAACTATTGATATTTTCTCAACACGATGTAAGGATGAAAAATTTGCGTACAACACAATGTCTATAGTTGTTCAAGGCCTTTCCATCCCGAAAATACCAAGTTTTTATCACTCATAATTTTCCATGATTTAACCTTTCTTGTAACAATATAGGTAATTACCCCACTTATCATATGTACAATTATTAATTCTACATAGATAGTTGAAGATATAAATAGAATAGTCGATAAACATTTCCAGGGTATTACAGCTACAACACTCTATTATTGAACTAGTCTCATCACCAATATGCTTAGGGTAATGAAAATTATGGAACCCAAGACAAAACCATCGGTTTACATCACCTATACACTTTTTATACAATTCTTATAGGGAAAATTACTTAAATGGTGTTAAGAATAACAATTATTTATGATGAGAATCCATAGTATTTTTCACAGTAATACTCAACATAGGATTTCATACATTCTTAATGAACAACAATTAAACAAGCACATAATGAACACTTATCTGGAAAAATTAAACCACCAACTACATGTATACCTATGAATTTCCTCCCAAACTTAGACATTGTTCCCAAAAAACTGAGAACAGGTCACCCCCGAGCTGGGCATGAACTCCACTTGGGAAAAGAAAATATATCCCTGAAGGTCTCTTAGCAACAACAATATGTCAACACGGATGTCAAGTTCAACAATAATATTACATACTCTACTTTCCTCATAGTCTTGTCCCACCCAGGAAGTGTGCCCCTATGGCTTCCCACTTCCCTTCTAGGATTCAACAATAAGCCAAAAAGGAATAATCAGAGTTCTATGAAGACAACTTGGCACCTCCGAGAATTAAATTCCTTGCAATTATATCACTTGGAGAGAATTCACATGGGCCTAAAAAACTGCCTCTTCAAGTTAACAATTCTCTCACTTGGAGAGAATGCACATGGGCCCGACAACCTGCCTCTTCATATTAACAATTCCCTTTCAACGCTCTTCTGCGGAATGATAAATCATGTCATTATGCATTTCAGCCTCGCCATCGCGTACCCAACATGGTGTGTTTTTGGATTTTTTTCCATCAAGTTTTATTGATCCCATTGTAATTGTATGACAATAGAATGACACTTGGCATTCCATGGAATTCTATTAACCAACTTGGTAATTCCCCCCCTCCCTTTTGGGACTTAGGATATCACAGTATACATGTATCCATAACTTAGACTTTTAAAAAAATACTATTAAAATATTTTCTTTTGCTTAAGCCTCCTTAGGTTTAGCTCTTTTTTATTAATATTTTTAGCCTCCTTTCCGACTCTAGTGGAGTTTACCCCCTTTACTCTTCTTTTCAGGATGATCTACATGCATTCATGTTTTTTTTCATTAGTTTCAAGTGAAAATAAACAATACAAAACAAGCTCATTCTCCAAAAGAGGTTCTTGGCTCACCAGCCTATACACATACATGTAATTACATTTCAACTAGGGTTCAACTTAGGGGTATTACACTTGCGCATTGAATTCATATTAAATTACTCTGCAAAAATTGGGGCTTTTTCCAAATTTCTCCTCAATTTTGTCATGGGCTCCATGGAAACTCTGTAACTTCAACTTCCGGCTAGCTACATGCCTAAATCTGCTCAATTAAAGACTAAATTTTCTTATACTTAATTTTTAGTCTTGATTCTTCACATTACCCATGAAATTTCTCTCAATTTTACTACAGTAATTTAATTAAACAGTGTGCGGGAATACTCCAAAAATTAATTCTTTACAAATTTTTTCTTCAACATTATGCTAACTTGGCTCATCTAGGCTCAATGTTGAATGCTGGGTTGTGATACCACTTTGTAACATCTCTAGCCACCCAAGTTGGGTCATGCTATAGAAAAATATCTCAATTATAGTTTTGATATACTTCTACAATTGCTCAGATTAATGCAGATAACAACATCTATATACAAATACAACATATACAGAAAATCCCATAAGAAAAATTGAATAATATTAACATAGCACGTAAATTAACACACAATAAGAACTTATCTTTAGTAAAAAGAACACCAACTACAAGTAGACCTTCCTCCTTCCTCTTATCCTTAGACCACATCACTCATAACTCTCAGTAGTGGGTCACCCCTATGATGGGGATAAATTCCACTTAGGTAAAGGATTTATAACAAGGCTAAGGTCTCTTTAACAATATACAACTCAGACATGGGTTCCAACTCAAACTAACATCCTACAATCCCTCATTTCCCAAATTTCTATCCCACCCTAGGAAGTGTGCCCTTTATCTTCTCAAGAGTCCTTTGACTACCCCACTTCCCTTCTAGGGCTTCAACAACAAGCCAGAAAGGAAGTCTCGCATCCCTATAGTTGTTGTTTGGCACCTTTGAAAATCAATTCCCAACAGCTCTCTCAGCTCGAGAGAATGATCACGGGCATGAAAACCTACTTCTTCAATGTCCTACGAGCCTAACAACCTACTTTTTCATTGTCCTATGGGAATGACAACCCACCTCTTTAGTCTAGCTCCAAAAATAAAAAAATTCCTTATACGGATACAGATACAGGTACTCATAGCATGAAGGTACAAATGGTAGTCGCCTAAATGTAATGAGGTGTGAATGAATAATGGGAAGATGCCCCCAAAGGAATTAAATTTCATCAATTATATTTTCATGTTCCCACTTGACACTTTTCATCTTGGGAATTATTTTGGTTCCACATGGATTCTGTCATAAGGTGATATGTTCCTCAACATAAGGACTTAGGATATATTTAAATATCCAGACTTTATACTCTATACACTTTTTGGAATATTAATAAAATATTCCTTTTAGTTTAAGCCCCTGAGCTTAGCCCCTTTTACTAGGACTCTTATCCCCTTTTTTTCATTCTGGTGGATATTTCCCCTCACACTCTTTTACATGGTTGGTCTACAATAATGATGTGTTTTTATTAAAATTGTGTGTGATTGCATTTTACAAAAATAGGCTTGCTAGCCTTTCATATTCTGGCTCACCAACCCAATAAACATATAGGCACTATGGCCTCAAAATACATTCTTACAAAGGCATTCTAGCCCCAAACTATCCTTGCTCATCATCCTTTATGTACAATTAAATTCATATTTACAATGGGGTTCGACCTAGGGGTATTACAGTAGTGGTTGATATGGTATTTGTCGGTCTTGAATCACCTTTGTTTTGTTACAGGCCTGTGGCCTGCTCAATGAAGCCATTTCAAACTATATCCATTGAGTCCTCCCTAGTAGTGGAAATATCTTGATGGATGAACCCTATTTTTGAGTTGGAATTGTCAATTATTCCCCTATTCGTCTATGATTTTTCTCTCTAGTTGCTTTGTATCTCTTAAATCCCTATCGAAGACTAGGAGTAGTAATTAATGAGTTCAAAGGGGAAATATTAGTTCTGAAGGGGGAATGTTTTTGTCTATGTATGATGGTATAAAATTTGGTTGTTAATTAATATATACCTCCTATAGATAGGTGGGTTCTCCCTTCAATCCAAGATAGACAATTGATAGATAATATTATTGTCTTGTATCTAATTAGATTATTTTCATCGTATACTAGAGTGAAGAGAGGCATACCACCTAACCTAGTGTTGTGATATATTTTCATCATTATTTTGATAAAAAAAAACTCACTAAATACTTAGTGTTGTGATATACCACCTAACCTAGATTCATGCTAGATTATTATTCCCAATAAGAATACAGAGGGAATATATAATCATAAGAGGACATATGGTTTCATTTTCATTCCAACCATCTTGTCTTTTACTTTTTTCGTACTTTTTTCGATTGTCCATATGGATAGTAAAACAATTGTGCATATAGAAATTAATTAATTAACTAATAAATCCCATAGTGTCCATGGCTACAACATTGATGCACGATCTACAGGATTTGTTGTGATTCATATATATCGAACCACTCACATGAGAATTTATAACCAACGCATGTCTTAAATAGATAGTTTATTTTTAGTCCCCTTCTAGCACGATGGTTATTATAATTAGTAAATAGATCAATAAAATGTAAGAATTATATTGAAATATACAAAAAAAAATTGGTTAGTATGGGGGGAGATGTTGGATTTGGAATCCAAGCCAAGAAAGGTTATATTATTTTTACAATTTGTACATTGCAAAGCATAAATCATGTTGAGGGATAGTTATGGAATATCTACCTCAAATGTGGGCTTCGATGTTCAGTTGGTTCACTCCCATTGTAGTATTTGTATTGTTGAATATGGTCACTTGAGCCATTGTTGTGACTTCTAAATTGCACTAAAATAACAACCCTAATGGGGAACAAAAAAAAAACCATCTATATCATACAACCTCAGTTGCTTCAAGTTATCTTAAGATAATGTCAAATAGGTAGTTGAGTCTGAAAACCATGAAGAATAAGATAAAATGACTATAGTACTCTCGTAACATTATAAAACTACAAAATGTTATACTATAACTAGAGAAACATTTTATTTTGAATGTTATATATATATATATATATATATATATATATATATATATATATATATATATATATAAACATATTGTTGACAATATATTATATAAACACATACACGTGTAATAATGTGAGATCTACTTTAGGGAATTTAAAACGCATAAACATGATGCAAAGAATGATTTGTATTTTATTAAAACAACTTTATCATCACAAGTAAATTGTTAATGTTGAAATATTTTTCTAACAACATAAGGCATCTCACAACCATATGAACATAAGATGACCAAGACCACATACACCATACCATAAATCACATGATGCATAAAAGGATTTGTATTTTATTAAAACAAATTTATCATCATAATTAAACTATTAATATTGTAGTGTTTTACTAACAACRTAAGGCATATCAGAACCATATGAGCATGAGAGGAACAATATCACATAGCCCATACCATAAATATATCTAAAATGCATAAATAAATCCAATTTACCATAGTCAAGATAGTGATTATATTCACTCCACACTAATAAAATTTAAGTAGAAATCAACTAAAAGCCTAGAATATGAGACATTAGAATATATATAATTTAATAATTCTATGATATTGTTCCTTAACATGAGTTGTACTCTTTATTGATGACTAGGGATTGCATCAATTCCTTGTTTGAGTTGTACTCTTTACTGATGATCGACGATTTCATCAATTCCTTGATGGTATTGTCTTGTTTTTCTGTGTTTTTTACTTTACATTGATAAGAACTCTCTAGATGGAGCCATAATACTTTAGTAGAGGTTCATTGTCCCATGTTTTCTTTGATTCAGTCGGAATATCCATTTTGGATTTCTTTTAATGCCATTGAAATTTTTATCTTTGCTTATTTTGCAGTTTTGGATTTTTTCATTGAGTTAGTCAAGTACTAAGGCTTACTTACTACTGAGTCCCAAACTCCAAATCCTCTTGAATTCAAATAAATTTTCATTATTTCCCTCCATGAATAGTAGTCTGTTACATCAAATAAAGGAGCTTCGTTTGTGAAGAGAGTTATTTTTTCATCCATTTATTCAGAATCTACCTTCTAGTGTTTAAATTGTGTTGAAGGCACCCACTCTAATACCAATCATTGAAACACACACTAACACTGAGAGGG
>ML813070.1:110167-145279 GCA_009831015.1 Picea engelmannii
TTTTTTTTTTTTATGAAATCTTAAAGATAATCATATATGTGGTTGTGATGTCTAGTTAAATTATTAAACACTATTTCCAATAAAACACAAGAGACTAGACAACAACATTTGAATATCCTTTCCATAAATTTGTAGCTTTTCTATGGTTCAAATAACACTAAAATTATTATTTTAAAAATGTATGCTTTTTAGAAACATTGTTTGATAAAAATAAAATAATCCATGATGAGTGTGTTGAGCACTCAACACACCCTAAAAAGTCTAGGTCAAATTTCACTTTTTGGGTACCACTTGGACTTTTGGCATTGTCTAATATGAAAAATGTGTCCTTTGCTTATTATTATTGTTATTCCCATTAAGTCTTTAAAATATTGCTTGGACATGTTAAAACCATTAACTTAAAAGACTAATATCTAAATTAGAGAATTGACAATCAAAGTTTTCCCAGACATGCTTAAGCAATTCGGCATCAAAAAGGATTAAGCGTGAAAGAAAATGCTAGAGAGAACCAAAGTTGTCAAGTCTCGATCTTCGTTGGCATCGGCAGACAAAAGATTTCTTCCATGACAACCATCATCGAGAATATAGCCAATGACCGATCCCTTCGGTATCGACAAAAGGTTAAAAGAATAAGTGTTGAACAAAAATGAAATAATAATCGTCAATCGCCAACTTCCGAAACGTTTTCGGTATCAAGAGATTCGAAGGAGGATAACCCATGAAGAAACTGTGCGTTAGTTTTATTTCCAAAGACCAATCCCTGATACTCACCTAAAATTGACAATCGCAATGTTAAGCTCAGTTTAGTGTGTTCGACTTAAACAAAGTCCCGAATCTGACCGTTACCCGTAAGCTAAGTTCCCAGTCATCAGTACCTTGTATCCCAAGTTAGTGGTGCCACGTCGATACCGTATGATGAAATCAATCAGTGTTGGAATTTTTCTCTGGAGGATACCGATGGAAAAATGCATAAGGATATCATTGATTCCTGATCTGTCCACTAAGAATACTACACAATGGGAAGTTTTAGCTCTAAGATACTCTAGATATGACACATTTAAAGGTTAATAAATTCTAGAATATTGCACTAGTTTCTAATTCGTGCGTGAATCAAAAGGATCGTTTGAACTTGTCGATATAGTGCATTTCCCCCACGTGCCTCCATCGTCAACCCACATAGAATTTATTTGCAGAGATTCAGTGGTATATTGTTTTGAATTTCACCCATTACTCGTAACTGGTTGATAGGACTGGTAGGATCTCTCCCGTTGTATTATTTTAGTCATTGAAAACAAGGTTATTCTATGTGGGAAGGAATCTGGATCATCCATAAGAGTAAGATGAGCAGTCCACGGATATCTTCCAAGGTACAGTGAGTATAAAAACAATAGTTTAGCAAGCGTTATAGGTATGTACCAGTCTATGGATGTTTTATGATTCATTTCATACATTGTATCCAATGTCACTCTGTACACTTTCCTAAAGATCATTTTCGGTTGCAGGAACGATGCCTCCGATGAAATCTACCTCCAGGAAATCTCCAAGAGCACCAAAGATACAAGAACTAGAGGTGGAAGAAGGTTCCTCCCCAATGGTGGCAAGACAATTGGAATTCACTTCAAAACTAGTGCCCATCATCAAAATTGCCACCAAGAAAGATTTCATTTAACCCTCGACCTTTGGGGACATAGAGGTGAACATTGGGACCAAGACAATATTCCTGTGCTGGGAAGAAATTTTCAAGAAGATTAAACGAGAGGAACTCCCTGGATATACCTCGCACAATGATCTTGATATGAGAAGACTCGACAATGAATTCCTCCTGAATGTTCGAAAGGTGTATCTACACATGGTGGTGAGAAGGACTCTGGTATTCCCCTGCATTGAAATCCTGAAATGGCTTATCAATCACACTGACATAGAAATATGTTTGATTAAAAATGACAACAATGGGTGTTTTGGGGTTTTCCTCTGAGTGGAAGTGCATAATTACTACAAGCTCAGAGAGCCAAAAGAACGGCTAAACACTTATTTTGTTGTAAGATTCTATGAGAAAAACGACACTAGCAAGGCTATGGTGTCATGGCAGAGTGTTGGCAAAGTTTAAGACCCACAGTTCAACGCTACAAAAATGCACCAACAAAACCCTAACTACTAGCCCTTTTGGCAACACCTGCGAAGCAGATGAGGTCTCACTCGAGGTAGAGGCAGAGGTGGTTACAGGATTCTAGTGTCTGCAACCTTAGCTAGGACACAGATCTGTGATTGTAACACCTTGACAAATCACTTAGCAATATAGTTCATCAATATCTAGTCTTATTTTACAGTGCAAATAAAACCCTAATTACATAGCATCGCACTATTCAACTAGATCTAGCATCTAGCAACACTTAGCATGATGAAACAAATCAAATCTAGCATTCATCTATATGAAAGCACTAAGAAATTAAATACATCAATACATCAATACATCACACAAAGAATTCACAACACAGGATGTACATGGTTCACCCCCACCTTGGGACTACATCCACCAACTCTTCATCTTCTTTATTAGCTTTCTTCAATATTCTTACATGCACAGAGCCTTCAGATAAACTTCACAGAGGATAGGATATCTACACACTCTTCACTAGATCCTTTCTTCCCAAGCTAGGTTAAAAAACAAAGCTTACATACAGTCTTTTACAATCATTCACACTTAACCTTACAAGTCTCACACAACATGCACAAAGCACTTACAACTATTACTTGCACTCAACACTACTTACAACTAACTTGTCATTCACACTTAGCCATTCATACTCACTATATCTCCTAGCATATATTTTTATATTACAACATCGGGCTTAAACATGGGTCAACCCATGGGCCGACATCCCCATACCCGTTACATAATCCCAAATCCCAAAAATCCCTAAAAGGGGATCAAGATCTCGTGATCTCCACTTCCTCTTGCGCTCCACCTTCGATAGCATGTCAAAGTCCCAAAAATAGGTCTAACATGACCAAGGATCCTCAAAACTTAGTCAAGGGAAAACAAGCCCCCAACACTCACCTATGACTCGTCCCGAGTCACTTTGATCTAGATAATTCTGCCTCAATAGCCTCAAGCTTGGCTCGAGCTGCTTCGACTTCTTGTTGTGCCACGACCTCCTATTCAGCGGACTCTTGGATAAGATCTTCATTGACAGGACCCTATAGACATTATTCTACTGGAATGATGACTTGTTACATAATCCCAAATCCCAAATCCCCATACCCATTACATAATCCCAAATCCCAAAAAGCCCTAAAAGGGGGCTGAGATCTTGTGATCTCCACTTTGTCTTGCAATCCGCCTTTGACAGCTTGTCGAAGTCCAAAAAATATGTCTAACATGACCAAGGATCCTCAAAACTTGGTCAAGGGCCAACATGGAGAGAGGATAAAAGTTCAACCAATCGGACCTCCGGCTAGTACCCGACTGCTAACCTAAGGGAGTCGTACATCTACCTAATGGCTCTCCTCTGTTGATTGCATGGGGAGAAAGACTGCTCCAGGTTTTCAGAGTCTTGGATGCCTCTAGCTTATATGATAGCCATTTTCAGAATAAGTTTTAACTGGGGTGCCATCATCTCCAAACTACTAAGCACTTGCATATGACAGGCTCAAATGTCGAAAGATGGAGAAACCCCATCCTTCTATATGAATTCCTATCTATTGGACATCATTTGTTCCAAAAATTCCTTTGTCAGAATGAACTTGAGCTGGCACACATTAGAGCTCCCAATCCATGTGTATTTCGGCATCTTGTGGGAGAATAGGTACAAGAAATCCTACTCTCTCATTTGCGATCAGTTTATTGCACATATTTATTTCTTGTTGTTCAAGAAAGAGTTCCCAAGGTTTTCGGATGCAGCCAAAAAGGTTGTATCGAAAGTTTCCCATTGGTATCTGGATGAGTGTGATACTTACATCAGGTTTTTCAGCGCCACTAGAGCAACCCATCTATTACCTATATATGTCCTTGATCGACTAGTGGTAGGGGAAATCTGTTATCATAGAATCCTACAAGGTTATAATTCTACTTTGGTAAAGGATAAGAAGCAAACCTTCATACCCTATGGGTTCCATATTGGTTTTTACATGGTAAAGGACACCGCACAGGCCAAGCAAGAAGGGTTAATCCAATTGGAGTTCTAATTCCAGACTAGCCATTTTTGCAGGCATGACCCCAAGTTCTTGGTCCTGAAGCATGCACAACAAGTATCATCTTGCTGGCCATATTCCCATGACAAGTTTGAGGATGATATCTTCACCAAAAAAGTTGAAAGTTGGGATGAGGTGGCGGCTAGGATGGTTGACCCTATAACAACCAATTTTAAGGCCATGAGTTGGGATGAGCAAGCAACAGTCTTAGAACAATCAACTCAATAAATCCTCAGGGCCAATAAAGAAAAGATAACACCTAAATCAGACGAAGCGCTGGAAACTCCCCAAGAAGCCACCGAAACATCGAAGATTCTGTAGGTAACCCTGGTACAAGATAGGAATTTCTCTAAAGTTCAATATGTATAGGGGATGGGGGGACTCATGTATCAATAGACCCAAATTTTAATAAGTGGATGCAGGATAACTCGGAACTGCATCATATGGATGAGGCCTCTGACCGATAACCCAAAGGAAAGCCCATCGGGGTCAAGTGGCCTTAATATCACTAACCTTGATAACATCAACGGGTCATATAACCCTAAATCCACAATTCCACTGGCTGGATCATTGGTAGGTGTGATGACTCAACCAGAGGTAGGTCGAGTATTAGTAGAAAAAAGAGCGCCTAATTCTTTGAGCGAGTTTATAAATATATATAGTGATGATGAAATCCCAGAGGCATATTGCGGGACCCCTATGCTTTTCCAAGAAGAAAAGGGGCCTGAGATGACTTCTTCTCCTTCTCTCGAGGTCCAGACCCAAGAGATCCCATGAAAGGAAATAGAGACCAAAAATTTTCCTGACACAAAGAGGTTTGATGCGATGGAAACTCAAGTAGACAATCTGAAGGACAAGTCAGAACCGAATGAGCCAAAGGAAGGATCCTCGCAAAAGGAAATCGATGTTTCGAAGACTAATGAACAAGCAAGTATCAAGTATTTTCTTGACGTCTCTATTCTGCTCGATACTCAGATCCCCGACAAGAGACAGGTGGAGACTGGGCCTTTGGAGCACAATGAGAAAGTTAAAGAACCTGACCTCAAACAAATATACACCACCATAAATTTGGCAAATACACTCACATGGGGTGATCAACAGATTACCGAATCTATGGAGGATAACATTGGATCACGTTGGATCTCTTCATCATCATCACTACAGCAAAAAACTTGATAAACATAGAAAATTCCAAAACATTTGAGCTCCTCAGCATCAGGATGGTGCTCTCAGATGCCACCCTAGATAGAGTCAAACAAGATAAAAACAAGTTGGCCACCACCCTGAAGTAACTAGAACACTTTTGCCACCTAGCTGAATACTATCACGGCGCCACTCATACCATAGTATACCTAAGAAGTGATTTCGAAGAAGCTTACAACCAATTCAAAATAGAGAGGCACCTTTTTACTGAAAATATAATTGAGCTCCAGGAAGATACTCTCATGGCACTTAATACATGCAAGGATATGGAGCGGTGGAATGAAAGGGAACAAAAAACCATAGAGAGACTCAAATACATTAGTGCATTTCAATAGGGCTGAAGTAAATAATAACATGACATTCGAATGTTGGGAAAGAGCAGTCTTGACTGCATGAAGCGATCAACTGGGTATTGGGAAAATGATGCAGGAGCATCGCCAACATCAAGTGAGCATGGGGCAAGCGCCAACGAATTTTGGCACATGATGAATTGTTTGAAAGTTTTGAAGTTTGATATGCCAAACATAAATGAAACAATTAAGAAAAGAGCATACTTGTAGATTGTAATCAGACCTTGAGCGTCCTGCTCTCGTCTGAAGGACTAAGAGGCATTTATGCTAGTAAATGCAAGTAGGTAGATTTAAATTCCTATATTAGACAGTTTTAGGAGCCAGAGGGAAAATGAATATAGACACCCTCACTTGTATCATTGTAACGATTAACATCATAATCAATCAAAGAGAGCATAGGAGAGAAAAAGCAGAAAAAGTGTGTAGAAGAAACCATGTACAGAAGTTCTGAAATTAATATATGAAGCTTGATTCAGACTCATGGTGTTCAAATACTTTCTATGTATGCATGATTGAATGTTATGCTCATGTTTTTTTCTCTCTATTATGCATTTTCTTTGATGCGTGAATGTATGATTTCATATTTAATGTCTGAAATCTGAAGAGAGAGAGAGTAAGGAATGAGTTTCAATTGTTTCTCTGTCTGAGCAAGAGTTTTCCCGCAAGGGGTGCAATGCAATTGTCTGCAAGGTGTGCGTTGACAGAAGTCAGAGTTTGTCTCTAGAAGCTCAGGAGGGAGAAAATTTTTCTCATTCCCACAGAAGTGAAAGTTAAGCACATGAGTCATGCAAGGAATGCGTAGGCCGAGTGAAGTCTCAATGTTTGCAACCTGAGAGACACTGTTGAAAGACTATTGTCGCAGGGGGTGCACAGAGTCGAAGAGGTTGAAATACTTGGAGTGTATTTGAAGAAGTGCCACAAGGAGTGCATGTAGGAATTTTCCCCAAATGACTTGAGGATTTTTCAATCAAGCTCAGGAGGTTTAGTACCTTGAAGCGTTCAAAGGGGAGGCGTTGCAAAGTTATTTGCAGGAGGACAAGTTCCATAAGGGAACACTTTGTTAATTTCGTAGAAATCGTCAAAGAGAAATTCGACGGTCGAAATTCTCCATGGAGAATTCATGAAGTCCTGAAAGCCGTTAGATCTTGCAGAGGAGCAGGGAAGTTACGACACATATTCTCCAAGTGTTATCTCGGGAGGATTGGACCATAGGATCTGAGCCAACAGGAGCCGTTGGATCACTCACGAAATCAAATTTCGGGGTTTCATGAGTTGGAGAACTGAAGGCCTTGCCTCAAGGTTTGTGAGGTTGTGAAAGGCGAATTCGTGACACCGCGAAAGAATCTGAGCCACCCGTTAGGAGGAGGACACGTGTCGCGAGATCACCCATATTGCAGATTCAAACATTGGAGGTCAAAGAAGGAAGTCTCTTGACTTCATTAGTCACGAAGTCACGAGAGAATTGAAACCATCCATTAGGAGGAAGACAGGTGGCAGAGATCGAAGGATCTCATGAACTCAGAGGTTTGCTAGGTGAGAGCCAAAACCCTGGGGGCTCCAAGTCATGAGTGGAGAAATCGCAAGGAGCGAGGATAACCATTGGATCTAGAGAATGGGAGGACCGTTGGATTAGGGACCCCGTCACATTTCACGCATTTGAGGGTTCTAAGGTTGAGAGGGGTCACTTTCGACATCAGAATTTGCAAAGTGCTGAGAGCCGAGGTATGAAGGAAATACGTGGCAGAACCACAAGGTGGGCCCAGGAAAATCGACAGGTGAACACATGTCACCTAGTGGAAGGGGTCAACACTTCGTTGACTCTCACATATCGGGAATTTTTTAAGTAAGAGCATGAAGGTTGGGTGTTGAATCTCATGAAGTGGCGAGTAGATAAAAGGTTCCAGCACGTAGCCTAGCCAGTGGTTGTGCAAGGAAAGAGCTGACAGAGGAAGAGCCATACCCGTATTGGCACTTCAGGTATCACAGAATTGGAGGAGGAAGAGTCGGAGTTTCAACTCACTAACTCGCAAGTTGCGAGTTGTGACAAGCACCCTTGGAATTGGGCCTTAGTCATTGTGTTGTGGTCACTTGGGGGAAAAGGAGCTCGTGCCTAGTGTTTTTCACACAGGGGAGTTTCCCGAAGGACCTATGGATCAAATTGAAAGGAGATTCCAACAGGGAATCCGAAAGAGCCGATTCGACTCAAAGGGGATAGAGAACGATCCTATGAGCAGATCTCAGTTTGAGGGCCGATAGGTCTGCTTCAGTTTTGGTATCAGAGCTTGACTTGGTTTATATACTTCAGACAGGGGAAGCGAGAAGAAATCTTAGCCATGTTGCCAAGAAGAAGGGATAGGCAAACACCCGATCCCCCAGAGGATAGGGAAATGCCCAGAGGAAGGGGTAGGCAGGTGCCAAATCTAGCCATGGAGAGAGAGATGTGTGACATACATGCCAGACTCGTGGACATGGAGACAACACAGAGGTGCACAGCTGGTGTTGGAGATGCCAGTGAATCTGAAAGTGAAGATGAAGATGGACATGAAGGAGAAGAAGTCACAGCAGAAGATGCATCAAATGAATGCCTGATGAGGGTTGTTGCAAGAATGGGTGCTAAGCCAAAAATAGATATTCCATTATATGAAGGAAACCTGGATGTTGAAGAGCTCCTAGACTAGATTATAGATCTAGACACATATTTTGACTATGAAGATGTCGAGGAAGACAAAAAGGTCAAACATGTTGTCACAGGACTTAAAGGACATGCAACATTGTGGTGGGATGAACTACAAGCTGACAGATGCTGCGAAGGCAAGCATAAAATTAAGAGTTGGGATAGGATGATCATGAATATGAAGGCGAAATTCATTCCCAGGGATTACCAGATTACTCTGTTTCGGAGAATGCATAATTTGAGATAGAAACTTATGTCAGTGAAGGAGTACACTAAAGAATTCTACAGGCTGAACATCAGAGCAGGTCATCGCGAAAGTGATGATGAAAAAGTTGTCAGGTATATGAATGGTCTGAGATATGACATTCAGGATGAGATGAGCATGATGACCATCTGAACGGTGGAAGATGCTTATCATATGGCTCTAAAAGCTGAAGAGAAGATGAGCCGAAAATAAGGTCAAAGAGGCCGAGGCAGAAGTCACCCTAGAGGCAAATCAGTTGCCCAGGATAGAAATAAAAAACCCAAGGAAGAGTGGAAGAAACCTAAGAATCAAACTGACAGAGGTGGAATCTCATAGAGAGGGAAGCATACCAAACAGAGAGTTCAGTATGTTGATGGAAACATTTTTCCTCATACCAGAGGTAGAGGAAGAGGAAGAGGTGGAGTGGTGAAATGCTTCACATGTGGAAAGAATGGACACAAATCTCATGAATGTCTAGATAAGAAGAAAGAAGGTTGTGAAGCTCACATTGCCGAATAACAAAGAATGTTTAGGAAGAGGATGTTGAAGGTGGAAGATCGTTGATGATGCGAAAAGTTCTCTTAACGCCAAAGAAGGAGGTGGAGAGTTTGGTGCAAAGGAACAATATTTTTCAAACTGCTTGCAAAACCAAGGATAGGGTATGCAAAGTCATCATGGACAATGGTAGCATAGATAATGTTGTTTCTACAGAGATGGTAGAAAAGATGGAGCTGGAGACTATTGAACATCCAAGCCCATATAGAGTTTCATGGCTACAAAAAGGACATCAGGTAAATGTCACTAAACAATGTTTAGTTTAATTTAAAATAGTAGGGTATAAAGATGAAGTACTCTGTGATCTTATTCCCATGGATGTTTGCCATCTATTATTGGGTAGACCATGGAAATATGATAGAAATGTGATTCATGATGGGAGGAAGAACACATCCACCCTAGAGACGAATGGGAGAACTCACATGTTGCTTCCAATCAAAGATAAGGAGGTGAAACCTGAAGTAAGCAACATTGTACTTCTCATGAGTAGGAAGGAACTTCTTACAGAGGTTAAGTAGAAGGAGGAACTACAATTCATTGTGGTCAAAAAGCCTAAAATTGTTTTAACCAGTACAAGGGTAGATGATTTACCGGAAGAGGTTTAGAAACTGTTGGAAGAGTTTGTTGACATAGTAGTGGACGAACTACCTCGTTCATTGCCACCGATCAGAAGTGTGAGTCATCATATTGATCTCATACCTGGAGCTAGTTTACCAAACAAAGCAATGTACAGATTGACGCCGCATGAGAATGAAGAAGTCAAAAGACAGGTCCAGGATTTAATGGAAAAGGGGTTGGCTAGAGAAAGCTTGAGTCCATGTGTTGTTCTGACAGTGCTCAGTCCGAATAAAGACAGAGGTTGGAGGATGTGTACTGACTCAAGATAAATCAACAAGATAACCATTAGGTACAGATTCCCATTTCCAAGAACGGATGATTTGATGGATTGCTTGAGTGGAGCCAACTTTTTTTTCAACGATTGATTTGAAAAGTGGATATCACTAGATTCATGTGAGGGAAGGTGATGAATGAAAGACAACCTTCAAGACTAATGAAGGGTTGTATGAATGGCTTGTTATGCCATTTGTCTTAACAAACATGTCGAGCACTTTCATGAGGTTGATGAACGAAGTCCTGAAGGATTTCATCAGAAAATTTGTCATTGTGTATCTTGATGACATACTGATTTTCAGTAAAACAGAGGCAAAGCATCTGAAACATTTGGCTATAGTGATGAAGAGACTACAGCAAGAAAATTTGCTCATAAACATGAAGAAATCCTCATTCATGAAGACAAATATCATTTATTTGGGGTTTGTTATTTATGCAGATAAGTTGAGGATGGTTTCAGATAAGGTGGAGGTAATTAAGAATTGGCCATCACCAAAGAATATCTTTGAGGTGAGAAGTTTTCACGGATTGGCTAGTTTCTATAGAAAATTCATCAGGAATTTTAGTGGAATTAGTGCACCGATGATGGACACAGTGAAGAAGAGACACAAATCTTTTCACTAGACAGAAGAGGCTGAGAAAATTTTTAATTTGTTGAAGAAGAAAATCACGAAACAACCAATTTTGGTGTTGCCGGATTTTAAAAAGACATTTCATGTGAAATGTGATGCAAGTGGATTTGCAATAGGGGCAGTATTGAGACAAGAAGACAGGTTGATAGCATACTTCAGTGAGAAGTTGAATGAAGCAAAAGTGAAATACTCCATGTATGACAAGGAGTTCTATGCTATTATCCAGGCATTGAAAAAATGGAGACACTATTTGATTCCTAAGGAGTTTGTCTTATACAGTGGCAATCATGCTTTGCAATTTGTGACTCAACAGGAGAAGTTGAATCCAAGACATGCAAAATGGGTTGAATACATGCAAAACTTTACTTTTGTAATTAAGCATATTTCTGGAACTGCTAACAAAATTGGTGATGATTTGAGCAGGAAATGTTTGATGTTGCAGGAGTTTAGAGTCAAAACACTGGGTTTTGATGATCTCAAGGACATGTACAAAGATCTAGATTTTAAGGAGGTGTATGAAGCAGCTGAGAATCCAATACTTGGGGACAGAAGCCAATGGATAGAATACATGATCCAAGAAGGATTATTGTTTAAGGGTAATCAACTTTGTATTCCAAAATGCTCCATGAGGGAGAATTTGCTGAAGGAGAAACACAATGGAGGATTCGCCGGTCATTTCGGTCATGACAAGACGTTCTCAAAGCTAAATGAGTCATATTATTGGCCAAGAATGAGAGAAGACGTCAAAATATTCATGGACAAATACAAAATTTGTCAACATTCAAAAGGGAAAAGGCAGAATGTAGGCTTTTATCAACCGTTACCCATACCTGACAAACCGTGGGATGCAGTAAGCATGGACTTCATATTGGGGCTGCTAAGAACACAAAGAGGGTTTGACTCGATCTTTGTGGTGGTGGATAGATTTTATAAGATGGAACACTTCATACCGTGTCAGAAAACCAGTGACATAACTCACATTGTGAATCTGTTTTTCAAAGAAGTCATTCGACTTCACGGCTTACCAAGGAGCATAGTTTCAGATTGAGACACCAAGTTTGTGGGACACTTCTGGAGAACCTTATGGAAAAATCTAGGAACAAACTTGTTGTTTAGTTCAGCTTATCATCCTCAGACGGATGGATAGATAGAATTTGTCAACAGAAGTTTGGGAGACTTGCTGAGGAGCTTGGTGACAGAACACCACAGTTAGTGGGACAATATTCTGCCATAGGTGGAATTCGCTTATAATGATTCAATCAACAGGATCATAGGGAAGATTCCACTCAAAATCATTTATGGGACACAACCAAGAGGAGTTTTTGAATTGAGAGATTTAGAACAGAATTCAACTAGGAGTGCTAGTGTAGAGAATTTTGCCGAAGCAATGAAGGAACTTTGCAGCCAGAGGAAGGAGCGATTGTAGAACTCGAGCTAGGAGTATAAGTGCAAAGAAGATCAACACAGGAGACAACTTCAATTTGAGGTTGGTGATTTGATTCTGGCACATCTGAGAAAGGAAAGTTTCCCAAAGGGGACATATAACAAACTGAAGATGAAGAATATTGAACCATGTAAGGTCTTGAAGAAATTTGGGGCAAATGCTTATGAGATTGAATTACCCGATGGGATCAAAATTTATCCGATATTCAATGTCTCACATTTGTACCCATACAAAGTTGAGGAAGTAGGAACAAGTGATGAATAACCAGAGGTTCAGTGGACTAAACAGATGCTAGTTGCAGAGAAGCCACAGATGGAAAGCATACTGGACAAGAAGACCAGAAGAAGAGAATATTTTGAATACTTGGTCAAGTGGAAGGGACATCCATTTGAAGATGCCAACTGGGAAAACGAAGTAGAGATCCAGAAGCATGGACAGACTATGCGAGAGCTCATGGCTAGGAGCCCATGAAAATTTTCAAGAAAGGGAGTATGATGCAGGAGCATCGCCAACATCAAGCGAGTGTGGGGCAAGTACCAATGCATTTTGGCACATGATGAATTGTTTGAAATTTTTGAAGTTTTATATGCCAAATGTAAATGAAAAAATTAAGAAAAGAGTGTATTTGTATATTGTAATCAGACCTTGAGCATCCCGCTCTCGTCTGAAGGACTAAGAGGCATTTATGATAGTAAATGCAAGTAGGTAGATTTAAATTCCTAGATTAGACAATTTTAGGATTCGGAGGGAAAACAAATAAAAACACCCTCACTTGTATCATTGTAATGATTAGCAACATAATCAATCAAAGAGAGCATAGGAGAGCAGAAGCAGAAAAATTGTGTAGAAGAAACCATGTACAGAAGTTCTGAAATTAATATATGAAGCTTGATTCAGACTCATGGTGTTCAAATACTTTCTGTGTATGCATGATTGAATGTTATGGTCATGTTTGTTACTCTCTGTTATGCATTTTCTTTGATGCGTGAATGTATGATTTCATATTTACTATCTAAAATCTGAAGAGAGAGAGAGTAAGGAATGAGTTTCAATTGTTTCTCTGTCTGAGCAAGAGTTTTCCTGCAAGGGGTGCAAGGTGTGCATTGATAGAAGTCGGAGTTCATCTCTGCAAGCTCAGGAGGGAGAAAATTGTTCTCATTCCCTCAAAAGTGCAAGTTAATCATAGGATTTGTGCAAGGAGTGCGTAGGCTGAGTGAAGTCTCAGTGTTTGCAACTTGAGCAAAACTATTGAAAGATTGTTGTCGCAGGGGGTGCGCAGAGTCGAAGACGTTCAAATACTTGAAGTGTATTTGAAGAAGTGCCACAAGGAGTGCACGCAGGAATTTTCCCCAAATGAATTGAGGATGTTTCAATCAAGTTCATGAGGTTTATTACCTTGAATCATTCAAAGGGGAGGTGTTGCAAATTTATTTGCAGGAGGACAAGTTCTGTAAGGGAACACTTTGTTCATTTCGGAGAAATCATCAAGGAGAAATTCGATGGTCGAAATTCTTCGTGGAGAATTCACGAAGTCCTGGAATCCATCAGATCTTGTAGAGGAGCAGGGAAGTTACAACATGTATTCTCCAAGTGCTATCTCAGGAGAATCGGACCGTAGGATCTGAGCCAACAGGGGTCATTGGATCACTCACGAAATCGCATTTCAGAGTTTCATGAGTGGGAGAACTTAAGGCCTTGCCTCAAGGTTTGCGAGGTTGTGAAAGGCAAAGCTGCAACACCTTGAAAGAATCTGAGCCACTCATTAGAAGGAGGAAACATGTCGCGAGATCACCCGTATCAGGGATTTGGACATTGGAGGTCAGAAAAGGAAGACTCTTGAGTTCATGAATCACGAAGTCGCGAGAGAATTTCAACCATCCATTAGGAGGAGGATAGGTGGTAGAGATCGAAGGATCTCGTGAACTCAGAGGTTCACTAGGTGAGATCCAAAACCTTGGGGGCTCCAAGTCACGAGTGGAAAAATCATGAAGAGCAAGGATAACTGTTGGATCCAGAGAACAGGAGGACCATTGGATTAGGGACCCTATCGCATTTCGTGCATTCGAGGGTTTAGAGGTTGAGAGGGGTCACTTTTGACATCAGAAGTCGTGAAGTGCCAAGAGCCGAGGTACGGAGGAAATACGTGGAAGAACCACAAGGTGGGCCCGAGAAAATCGACAGGTGAACACACATCACCTAGTGGAAGGGATCAACACTCCGTTGACTCTCACATATCGGGAATTTGTGAAGTAAGAGAACAAAGGTTGGGCGTTGAAACTTATGAAGTGGTGAGTAGTGAAAGGTGCTAGTGCATAGCCTAGCCGACAGTCATGCAAGGAAAGAGCTAACAGAGGAAGAGGCATACCCATATCAGCATTTTAGGTATCGCAGAATTGGAGGAGGAAGAGTTGGAGTTTCAACCCAAGAACTCGTGAGTTGCGAGTTGTGACAAGCACCCTTGGAATTGGGCTTGGGTCATAGAATTGTGGTTTCTTGGGGGAAAAGGAGCTCGCGCCTAGTGTTGTTCACACAGGGGAGTTTCCCGAAGGACCTGTGGATCAAATTGAAAGGAGATTCCAGCAGGGAATCCGAAAGAGTCGATTCAGCTCAAAGGGGATAGAGAACGATCCTATGAGCAGATCTCGGTCCGAGGGACAATAGGTTTGCGTAAGAAAATATGTCTCATGAACCATATCAAGAAATTTAAGAGTAGTGGGAAAAATGCGAGAAACATTGGGAAAAAATCAACAGAGTGATGAAGGATATCAATCTCCTTGAGTTCGACACCCCCAACAACTTCATCGACTTGTGCGACATAGTCAAATCACATACCAAGAAATATTTATTGTGGATCGAAGAGCTGGCAAAGGTGGCCGACACAACACCAGGACAAGTGCAAAGATACATGGAACATATGATTAGAGCTCAAACGGTGCTACAATGTGTGGTTCCTAAGACATCTTATCCCAATACCCGACTAATCGCTTCATGGGCTCAAGACTGTTCTTTCCCAACATTTGGATGTTGTGTTCTTCTTTACTTTGGCCCTATTGAATTGCACCAATGTATTCAATTCTCTCCATGGCTTGCTACACCCATTCATGCCACCGCTCCATATCCTTGCACGTTGCAAGTGTCATGATATTGTCCTCCTTGAGATCAGTTATATTTTCAGTAAATAGGTGCCTCTCTATTTTGAATTGGTTGTAAGCCTCTTCCAACTCACTTCTCAGGTATATTGTGGTCTCAGTGGCACCCTGATAGTATTCAACCATGTGGCGCAAGTGTTCTAGTTCCTTCAGGGTGGAGGCCAACGCATTTTCATCGCATTTGTCTCTATCCAAGGTGGTATCTGAGAGCGTCATCCCCACGCCGAGGAGCTCAGATATTCTAGTATTTTCTGTGTTTATCAAATTTTCTTTTGTAGTGATGAGGATGGAGTGATCCAACATGATCCTCCTTCTATTTGTGGTTATCTGGACAATGGCCTTCCTCTTTTGATCCTAGGAGATCACATAAATATCGACTACCTCGTCCATAGGTTCAGGAATCTGATGATCACCCCATGTGAGTGTATTTCCCAAATTTCTGGTGGTGTATATTTGTTTACGGTCATGTTCTTGAACTTTATCATTGTGCTCCGAAGGCCCAAACTCCGCCTATCACTTGTCAGGTATCTAAGTATCAAGATAAATAGATTTCTCGGGAAAATACTTAATACTTACTTGTTCATTGGCCATCAAAACATCAATTTCCATTTCCAGGGATCCATCCTTTGGCTCATCCGGTTCTGACTTGTCCTTTGGATTGTCTACTTGGGTTTCTATCGCATCTAGCCTCTTTGTGTTGGGAACATTTTCAATCTCTATTTCCTTTCATGGGATCTCCTAGGTTTGGAACTCAGGAACATGAGAAGAAGTCTTCTCAGGTCCCTTTTCTTTTTGAACACGCACAGGGGTCCCGCGAGATGCCTCTGGGCTTTCATCATCACTATATATATTTATAAACTCACTCAAAGGATTAGGCATGCTTGTTTCTACTAATACTCAGCATGCCTCTAGTTGAGTCATCACTCCTACCAACGATCCAACCAGTGCCATTGTGGATTTAGGGTTCTCTGACCCGTTGATGTTATCAAGGTTCATGAGATCAAAGTCGCTTGACCCTGCTGATCTTTCCTCTAGGTTATCTATCAGAGGCCTCATCCATATGACGAGGTTAGGGTTATCCTACATCTGCTTCATTAATAGATGGGTCAATTGATACATGAGTCCCCCCATCCCCTGTACAACTTGAACCTTGGAGAAATGCCTATCTTGTACCAGGGTTACCAGGGGAGTCTTTGTTGTTTAGGTGGCTTCTTTAGGAGTTTCCATTGCTTTGACTGATTCAAGTGTTATACTTTCTTTGATCACCCTGAGTATTTCTTGAGCTAATTGTTCCAATATTGTTGCTTGCTCATCCCAACTCATGGCCTTAAACCTGGATGCTTTAGGGTCAGCCATCCTAACTGCCACCTCATCCCATATTTGAGAATTTTCGGTGAAGATCTCAACCTCAAACCTATCGTGGGCATATGGCCAGTAAGATGATACCTGTTGTGCATGCTTTAGGACCAGGCCCTTAGGGTCATGCTTGCAAAAATGTCTAGTCTGGAATCAGAACTCCAATTGGTTTAACCCTTCTTGCTTCACCTGCACGGTGTCCTTTACCATGTAGAAACCAATATGGAAGCCATAGGGTATGAAGGCCCTCTTCTTATCCTTTACCAAAGTAGCATTATAACCTTGCAGGATGGTCTGATAACAGATTTCCCCTACCACTAGTTGACCAGGGGCATATACAGGTAATGGATGGGGTGCTCTGGTGGCGCTGAAAACACTGATGTAAGTATCACACTCATCTAGATATCGATGGCCAAATTTCTATATAACCTTTTTGGTTGCATATGATAGCCTTGGGTACTCTTTCTTGAACAACAAGAAATAAATACGTGCAATAAACTCATCACAGATGAGAGAGTAGGATTTCTTATACATGTTCTCCCACAAGATGTCGAAATACACATGGACCAGGAGCTCTGATGTGTGCCATCTCAAGTTCATTCCAAGGAAGGAATTTCTAGCAAAAATGACATCCAATAGATAGGAAGCCATATAGAAGGATGGGGTTTCTCCCTCTTTCAGTGTTTGAGCCTATCGTATGCAAGTTATTAGTTGTTTGGAGATGATGGCACCCCAGTTAAAACTTATTCTGAAAATAGCCACCATATAAGCTATAGCAATTCAAGCCTCTGAAAACTTGGAGTAGTCTTTCCCCCCATGCAATTGGCAGAGGAGAGCCATTAGGTAGATGTACGACTCCCTCAGGTTAGCAATCGGGTAGCAGCTAGAGGTCTGATTGGTGAAATTTTTATCCTCTCTCCACTGCGATGCCATTGCCTTGCTGGTGTCATTTTTATCATAGAAGATTACAAAAAAATCAGTGTTTAGCCGTTCTTCCAGCACTCTAAGCTTGTAGTAATTTTTCACTTACATTGGGAGGAAAACCTCGACACACACATTGTTGTCATCATTAATCAAACATATTTGTGTGTCAGTGTGATCGATAAGCCATTTTAAGAGTTCAATTAAGGGGAATACCGAAGTCTTGCTCACCACCATGTGCAGATACACCTTTCAGACATTCAGGGGGACTTCCTCGTTGAGTCTTATCGTATTAGGATCGTTGTGCGGGGTATATTTGGGGAGTTCCTCCCGCTTAATGTTGTTGAAAATTTCTTCCCAACACGAGAATATTGTCTTGGTCCCAATGTTCGCTATGTGTCTCCAAAGGCCGAGGGTTGAGCAAAATGTTTCCTAGTGGTGGTTTTGATGACATGCACTGGTTTTGGAGTGAATTCCAATTGTCTTGCCACCACTGGGGAGGAACCTTCTCCCACCTATGGTTATTGTATCTTTGGTGCTCTTGGAGATTTCCTGGTGGTAGGTTTCTTCAGAGGCATCGTTCCTACAACCGAAAACAATCTTTAGGTAGGTGTACACAGTGACATTGGATATAACATATGAAATGAAGCATAAAACATCCATAGACTGGTACATACCTATAAAAATTGATAAACTGTTGTTTTTATACTCATTGGACCTTGGAATCTATCCCCAAACTTCTCATCTCACTCCTCTGGATGATCCGGATTCCTTCGCACACAGAATAACCTTGTTTTCAATGACTTAAAGAATATAACGAGAGATATGCTAGTAGTTGTATCAACCAATTAATACGAGTAATGGGTGAAATTCAAAACAATATACCACTGAATCTCTGCAAATAAATTCTATGTGGGTTGATGGCAGAGGTGCGGGGGCGCAAATGCACTATATTGGCAAGTTAAAACAATCCTTTTGATTTGTGCACGAATTATAAACTAGTGTGAGATTCTAGAATTAATTAACCTTTAAATGTGTCGTATCTACTATATCTCATAGCTAAAATGTCCCATCGCGTGGTCTTCTTAGTGGGTAGATTAGGAATCGACAATACCCTTATGCATGTTTCCATCGGTATCCTCTTGAGAAAACTTCCGATGCTGATTGATTTCATCGTATGGTATCGACATGGCACCACTAACTCAAGATACAGGGTACTAATGAGTAGGAAATTAGCTTATGGGTAATAGTTGGATTCAGGACTTTGTTTAAGTTGAACACACTAAACTGAGCTTAACATTGCGATTGTCGATGTCGGGTGAGTATCAGGGATCGGCCTTCGAAAATAAAACTAGCACAATTTCTTCATGGGTTATCATCCTTCGAATATCCAAATACCGAAAATGATTCGAAAGTCGGCGATTGACGATTATTATTTCATTTTCTTTCAATACTTATTATTTTAACCTTTCGTCGATGCCAAATGGATCAGTCATCGACGATATTCTCGGTGATGCTTGTCACGAAAGAAATCTCGCATATGTCAATGTCGACGAATATTGGGACTCAACAACTTTGGTTCTATAAATAATTTTCTTTCATGCTTAATCCTTTCCAATGCTGAATTCCTTAAGCATGTTCGAGAAATCTTTAACTGTCAATTCTCTAATTTAGATATTAGGCTTTTAAGTTAATGGTTTTCACATGTCCAAGAAAGCTTTTAAAGACTTAATGGGAATAAAATAATAATAAGAAAAGGACACATTTTTTATATTAAACAATGCCAAAAGATCATTTGGTACCCAAAAAGTGAAATTTGACATAGACATTTTAGGGTGTGGTGACTACTAAACAAATGGCAATTCACTGGGCGAAAGCAGAATCTTTTTTCTTCCTTCATGCTCGGCTGATACGAAAGCTGGTGGGGAACCTTTCCTGGTTTTAAATTAGAGCCTCTTTTACCCTTGCAATTTGAAATATTTCGGTTGATTATTCTAGGTTTGTCCGTGGGGTTTTAAATTTTTATTCCCCCTTTGCTTCATGTAATCCTGACTCATGACCCCTTTTATAGAAGTCTAGTAAAGAATTCACTGGCATGGAGCCTTTGGTTACCTCTACTCACTTGATTTGGTGTTTCTCTGTTGTCAGTGAGCATCCATCCATAGCCCCGACGAAGTCACCCTGACATCATAGACCTTTCTTCACTGCCAGTGAGTGTCCATATCCCCAGTGAAGATATCTGCATACCCTCTCCTACTATTGACATTTTTAATAATATCAACTTTATTCCAGCATGATGCCGCGAGCGAGTGGGAGAGGATGACATATGTTTATTTTGCAAAATTAGATGGTCAAGGTGAATCCTTTGCTAGCTTTGTGTTCTAGGTTCATATATTCCTTTCTATCTTTCCTTCTTTTCCTTAAAGTCTTACCAAGCCACTAAGCACACACTTCCAACATTTCTCCAAAGTTGTTCATTTGCACTGGTTAGATAGAGGACCCCTCAAAGCAACTGCCAGTTCCTTGATGCTTCTTGTGTTGTATGTGAGAGATGAGTTCAGAACAGAGATTGCTATGTCACATGACTTAAGGTGAACCATTATCTTTCTAAAAACAACTTTTAAAAGAACAAAAATCCAGAAAGAAAAAGAAAACAAAAAATGTATTTCACAATCATGAAAAAACTAAAACAATATATATATATATATATATTATTGGAAATATTGTTTGATGGCTTGGCCATTTACTGGGAGGGTGTCAGGTTCCCACCTCAGATTCTGTAACCGATAAGTGTCTACCCCAATCTTCTCAACCACCTGGAAAGGTCCAAGCCACAAATTCTAAAACTTAGAATGCTTCCCTTTTGGCTCATTTTCTCTATCCCATTTTAGGACTAAGTCTCCTACTTCAAAAAATTTCTCTTTAGCCTTATGCTTATCAAACCATCTTTTCACTATTTGTTGGTGAGCTAGAAAATTTGACTTAGCATTTTCTCTTTCTTCTTCTAGCACGAGCAGAGTATCAATTCTTTGTTATATGACTAATGAGGGTTCCCCATTGGAATCTTGGGCTAGTTGAAGAGATGGAAGATAAATCTGATTTGGGAGAATGGTTTCCTGTCCATAAACCAAGAAGTACAAGGAGTTTCCTATATCTTCCTTGGGTGTGACCCTATCGGCCCATAGAGGGTTATGGAGTAGATTATGACAATTCCTTTGGTTATCTGCAACTATATTTTTTAATATTATCACTAGGTTCTTATTGGTTGATTATGCCACCCCATTTCCTTATGGATAATAATTCATAGAGTACCTAATTATGATTCCTTTTTCTAGAGTGAAATCTGTCAATAGAGTGGAAGAAAAATAAGCCACATTATCAAAAACTAGAACAGAAGGGATACTAAACCTTGTGATTAGTTGTTGCTTTATGAATTGGATCACCACCTTCTCATTTACATGAGTCATAGGGATGGCCTCTGCCCACTTTGTGAAATAATTGGTGGCAGTAAGTATATACTTGTGTTGTTTCGAGGAACTAGGTGTAATTTCTCCTATGATATCCAATCCCCATTGCTCAAAAGGCCTAGAGATAGTCACTGGTTGGAGTGGGATGGCTTCTCTCTTCTCTCTCCCATCGCTCATCTGACAAGTTTTAGAGCTCCTAGAGTAGATGTGAGCGTCTTTGAACAATGTGGGCCAGTAATAGCCAGCTCTCGGTATCTTATGAGCGATAGTGTTTCCTATGAAATGTCCACCAGTAGGGACATCATGGAGATCCTTCAGAACTTTGTATGCATCTTCATGTTTGAGACATATTAAGAGTACCCCATCATAATTAATTTGAAAGATTAACTAATTTATGAGATGATATTGTGCATTCTTTAACCTGAGAGCTCTCCTTTCTCTCAGATTGAGATTTTCTGGACAAGTTCCATGGTGTAGGAGATAATTCAAATTCTCATACCAAGACTCTGGCCCTACGGAAATGTATGAATATTCACCACACCATAATGCCATTTCATTCTCCCATCCAAAATCTTCATTTACATGGGCCTGGGCTTCAGCTACAAGTTTGCACAACCCTTTCCCTTTAACTAGTTTGGCAAGTTTTATATCTAGATCAAATTCTCGGACCACTGCCATCCAGTTCCCTCTTCTTTCCCCCATATCTTATTGAGTAAACAAGGATTGGACCGCAGGGTAAGGCACAATCACTTTGGTGTGGTTCTTGAGGATGTAAGACCTGAATTGCTTTACTGCCTTATATACAACATAGGCATGTTTATCAACAATAGGATAGTTAAGATTGGATCCCTGGAGATTAGTTCTCATGAAAAACACCATAGCCTCGTTGTTTTCATTATCCTTCTGAGTCAATACTACAGCTAACAACTAGTCAGAGGCGAAAGTATAGAGGAAGAAATCCCTATTGAAATTGGGACTTTGTAACCGAGGGGGCCTGGGATATAACAGTTTTAATATTGCTGAAAGAATCTTTTCATTCATCATCCCACTTAAAATCAACATCTTTGTGAATCATATTTTGTAAGGGTCTGATAGTTTCCACGAAATCGGGAGTGAATTTCCTCATGAAATTGATTTCCCGAAAAAAGACTACATAGCTTTCTTGTTGTCAGGCAACGAGAGTTGATCTATCGCCTTAATCCTTTCTATGTCTATGTACTACTTCAGATATAATGTGGATTAGAATATTACCTTCCTCGACGCCGAAAATAGTTTTCTTTAGATTTAAGGATATACCGTATCTCCTACATCTTTTGAAAAGTTTAGTTAAGTGTTGGATGTGCTCTTCTCTGTTCTTTGAATACATAGTTACGTCATCTAGATAAACTACCACACACTTGTTGATTAGTCCTTGAAATGCTACATCCATGGCCCTTTGGAAGATTTCTCCCATGTTGGTTAACCCAAAAGGCATGCATTTATAAGCGAAGGTTCCCCACTTGGTTCAGAAAGTAGTTTTTAAACGATCTTCCTCCAAAACCAAGACTTGGTTATAGCCTAAGAAACCGTCCAATAGAGAAAAAATCTTCGATCAAAACACGATCTATAGGAGTTTCTCCATTGTCGGGACTTGGTAATTGTCATTTTCTGAAGCTCTATTAAGGTTTCTAAAATCTACACATAAGAGAATTTCTCCAGACTTTTTCCTCACAGGAACCAAATTTTCTACCCACGTGGAATGCCTAACCTGGAAAATGATTTTGGCATCTAAAAGTTTCTTTAATTCATGATACATGAGAGGTTCTAGGTATGGGTGATACTTTCAGAGCTTTGATTGGAAAGGTTTCACCTCTTTATTTAACGGTATAGTGTGTTGAATGATACAGGTGTCATAAGTTTTCAGATCTTGGTAGGACCATGCAAAGACATCTTGATATTGTCTGAATAGTTTGAGATATGCCTTTCTTTCCTCTTTAGATATAGTCTTGTTTAGATTCACATTATTTGGGTTTTCTGGGGTTCCGAGATTTATAGTTTCATGCAGGGGACAAGAGCTACCAGTCTTTGCATTTTTAGTCTCCCTAAATCGTTCTTTCAGATCAAACTTATTTTCTAGATTAGCTATCCCTTTTAGGATGGTGTTAGATTTTGATATGTCAATAGACTGGCATGTTCGAGGATCAGTCTCTGTCGATTGCTCATGGAATACATCATTAGTAATGGCCAAATATTTGAAATTGTCTTGGTTAGTCAAGAATTTTATGATCTATTCATCTCCTTCAAAGACTTTCTTATTAGAAATATTGTTAGGCACCGATGGTTTGTAGAGTAGTTCCACAGTGAATCGGGAGGCTTCATAGTCTTCCAGAGGTGATAGCCTTGAAGCAGTTGTGGCCAGGGAATCAGCAAGGATATTCTTTTCTCTAGGGATCGCGGTGATATTGAAAGCTTCAAAATGCTCCATTAACCTATGCACTTCCTATTGATAATTATTTAGGTGCGGGGAATTGAAGTGTATAGTATTCCTTACTTGTCTAATGATAATCTTTGAGTCCCCAAAAACTTTCAATTCTTTGACGTTCAAGCCTATGTCTTTCTTTAACCCTTGTACTAGAGCTTCATACTCAGCGATGTTATTGGTGCATTCGAATTCTAGTCTACAGGACAGGAAACAACATTTACCTTTTGGATCAATGAGGATGCACCCTTGAAATGATACGTCCATGGCCCTTTGGAAGATCACTCCCATGTTGGTTAACCCAAAAGGAATGCATTTATAAGCGAAGGTTCCCCACTTGGTTCAGAAAGTAGTTTTTAAATGATCTTCCTCCAAAACCAGGACTTGGTTATAACCTAAGAAACTGTCCAGTAGAGAAAAAATCTTCGAGCCAAACATGGTATATAAGAGTTTCTCCATTTTTGAGACTTGGTAATTGTCCTTTTCTGAAGCTCTATTAAGGCTTCTAAAATCTACACATAAGAGAATTTCTCCAGACTTTTTCCTCATAGGAACCAAATTTTCTACCCACGTGGAATGCCTAACCTGGAAAATGATTTTGGCATCTAAAAGTTTCTTTAATTCATGATACATGAGAGGTTCTAGGGATGGGTGATACTTTCAGAGCTTCAATTGGAAAGGTTTCACCTCTTTATTTAATGATATAGTGTGTTGACTGATACAGGTGTCATATGTTTTCAGATCTTGGTAGGACCATGCAAAGACATCTTGATATTGTCTGAACAGTTTGAGATATGCCTTTCTTTCCTCTTTAGATATAGTCTTGTTTAGATTCACATTATTTGGGTTTTCTGGGGTTCCGAGATTTATAGTTTCATGCAGGGGACAAGAGCTACCAGTCTTTTCATTTTTAGGCCCCCTAAATCGTTCTTTCAGATCAAACATATTTTCTAGATTAGCTATCCCTTTCAGGATGGTGTGAGATTTTGATATGTCAATAGACTGGCATGTTCGGGGATCAGTATTTGTCGATTTCTCATGGAGTACATCATCGTCAATGGCCAAATATTTGAAATTGTCTTGGTTAGTCAAGAATTTTATGATCTATTCATCTCCTTCAAAGACTTTCTTATTAGAAATATTGTTAGTCACCGATGGTTTGTAGAGTATTTCCACAGTGAATCGGGAGGCTTCATAGTCTTCTAGAGGTGACAACCTTGAAGCAATTGTGGCCAGGGAATCAACAAGGATATTCTTTTCTCTAGGGATTGCGGTGATATTGAAAGCTTCAAAATGCTCCATTAACCTATGCACTTCCTGTTGATAATTATTTAGGTGCAGGGAATTGAAGTGTATAGTATTCCTTACTTGTATAATGATAATCTTTGAGTCCCCAAAAACTTTCAATTCTTTAACGTTCAAGTCTATGTCTTTCTTTAACCCTTGTACTAGAGCTTCATACTTGACGATGTTATTGGTGCATTCGAATTCTAGTCTACAGGACAGGAAACAACGTTTACCTTTTGGATCAATGAGGATGCACCCTGCCCCTGATCCCTCCTACAATTTAGATCCATCAAAGTATATGGTCCAAATTTGTGAACAACAATCACCCTTTTCTTCTTTCTTACTACTTTCTTGTTCCCCTATCTTTTGTTCTGTAATCTCTAGCACAAGGTCTTGAAAGAAGAGGGTGTCTTCTGTCAGTATCGACGACTTCTCTTGAAAAACCATTTCATGGTTTTGAGTGAGAGGGACATCAGATAATAGAGGAGAAAAGTTTCTAAAGTGGGAATCACAAGAATAATTTTACATCATGGGGAAATATGTGGATGAGGGCTCGTTCGAGGTTTCTAGATCAGTGACCTTATGTTTCAGGTATTTCTCCCGATCGATTATGATCATATTCTTGTATCCCTTCAATGGTAGCCAAAGGTGTGCCCATTCTGTACTAAAGTACCCATTTAAATTCTTAGACCAATCTCTAATTAGTAGTAACCCATAGGCCTCTGGGATGTCTACTACAATGATGTCAATCACTTGCAAAAACTTAAGATGTGTTGCTATTATGATCATTACATCTTTGAGTTCCCCCATGACTTTGACCCGGCTCCTGTCTAGTTGTATCACATGTTTATATCTCTTGAGAGGAACAACATTTAACTTTTTGCAAATAGACAAGGGAATAATGTTGGAAGATGCTCTCGAATCTACCAAACAAATGTGGAGGTTCCTGCTGAATACTTCAAACATTAAGAGAAATGGTGGGACAAAAGGTTTTCCCTTCTTATCTTCTGAGCAGGTATTCACAGTTCGTTTATTTACTAGATATGTGGAAGTTATATTTATTTTCTTCTCATTGCTTGTCGTAGGGTTTTCCACTACTTTCAATGCTTGTAACAGGAAATATTTTTGCTGAGGGATTTCACATATGTCCATAACTGATATATTAGCCTTCAACTTATTCAGATATTCAACTACATTGTACTCCATTTTGGGTGATTCTCACATATGGATGCTAATAGGGTTCTTATGGGGAGAAAAAGGTGATTTTGGGTGACCGCAAGTTGACCTTTCCCATGACGTTTGAGTGGTAGTAGGATCCTTTGAGATAGGAGGCACTTTACTTTTAGTCTGCATGACCGAGATCTCTGCGGGTGGTTCTTGAACCTGAAATAGGTCATCGGAAGGCATATTTAAGTCAGGATCCCATATCAGCATGGTTTTATCTTCTCATGGGTCAATCTCTTCCTGGTCAACAATATTCATAACCAAACTACTTGTTTGTTCGGTTAGGGAAACCTCATCTAAAAACCGGTTGGCCATCAAATTCATGGCATGCACCCATTGAGGACAGTCTCTTTCAGAGTGGTTTTCTTGGTGGTAAGTATAGAAAGAATCTGATGCAACATTCCTTAGATTGATATTCAATTTAGCAGGGGGAGGTTCAATGGATTTGAACGGTGATTTCATTTTAAAGAAAGGCTTATAAGGCCTTTGGCCTTGGTTTCCTTCCCCTGCGTTTCTCTTCATGTCTATGATCTTGTTTAATAATTTCTTAACCATGCGTTGTAGATCTTCTATGTCTCCATTACCCTTGTCAGGAGTCTATTATGCTTGTTTCCCTAGTGGTCTAGTCAAAAGGAGTCCTCTCCTGGGAGGAGGTTGAGATTCTTTATTAACTAAAGAGACCTGGCCTTCTTTACACCCTTTCATCTAGAATTCTATCATTTTAGCTTCTTCATAATTCCTAGCTAAGGTTTGTTTGGCATCCCTCTTCAAAAATATGGAAATAGAAGTTGGGAGCACATTAGCATAGACTTTGATTTACAACTCCTAAGTTGGTTTAGATTCGAGCTTAAATTTGTTTAAGATGGTTGTGAATATTTGATTAAAATATTTAACCCTTTATTTCAAACTCATGGTGGCAGCGAATAACTCATTCATCAGAGCTCCTGTAGTAGTCTCTTCTGCAAATTTGTCTACAAAATATTTTTGAAACTTCGTCCAGCTAGTTATGGATCTTACATGTAAGTTAAAATACTATGTGGAGGATGAATTCTTAAAAGTGTAGGGGAACATCCTGAAAACTATGTCTTCATGCTGGAATTTCATAAGCCTGATCGCTAGTATAAATTTCTTGATATGATCTTCAGGAAATCTAGAGGTTTCGGGATCAAACCTAGGAAGCGGTTCCTCTAGACGTTGGGGAAGGTTATGAACTAGTCTCGGGAGGGCCAAAGCATATATGGCCAACCAGGGTTGATTATTGATAGGTGGGTTCCGCCTTTCTTCATTATGGTCATTGTTTCCTTTCATATCTTCAGACTCTAAATTAAATTCCTCCTCTTCCGAGAAATCGTCTGGTTTAGAGATATCGTCGGCTAGTGTTTCGGGTATTAAATCAAGAGGATCTTGGATTTCAGTGATTGTGAAATCTATTACGTCTTCTACTGAGTGCATGAAAACCTTGTTAGTAGTACTAACCATTGGTCTTATTTGTTGTTTTCTTCAAGGGAGTATGGTATCTAAGGACAATGCACCAATCTATCGGGCGTAGGCTCTTGTGATTCTTCTAAATTGATTTACCTCCTCGTGAGGAAGAGCTTAAGGTATTTCAGGGTGAAAAGTTTCTTCCTCAGGCTGGGGTGAGTTACTCATTTTAGGAGTACTCAGCATGTGTGGGATGTCTTGGTAATGACTAGCCATGCATGTGGGTTGTTTTGAATCTATAGGTTGTTTGAAATACTATGTATAATATATATCTAACCATTCCTTCTCAGGCCCTCCTTCCAGTGCCAATTTTGAGGATGGGTCCTAAGTCCCTTTGATTCAACAATAGGAACCAAACCCGTCACCGAGGCCCAATTATAATCTACAATGTTTAATAGTGGAATGGTTCTCCAGATATTGCGATCCGACCAATTTATCGATGGAATTTATGTTTTGTTGTGAAGGGTCTTCCTTCAGTTCGGACTATCTCTTTTTTTATTTTCTCTTGGGTGGGACCGATATGAGATGTAAGCTAGTATAAACCAACATGGAAACAAAATAGAATTAAGCTTAACTATAGGGAAAGAGGATGAACTTGGGATAACCCACGGCTCAAGCATGCAAACAACAATTTTACACCACAGACCTAGTACTAATACATTAACCATGTGAGCATCCAATTACTTTTGAGAAACTAGTTACCATAAAGAAAACACTTATGCGATAAGACAATGGCAAGAAAAATAATTCGCTTCCTTAATCATCCATCACATAATAAAACCACAATTCATCTTCATCATTAAAGTAAAGATAAAAAAAATATTGCACCAGAAAACTTGACAATAGATTAAATATCTCTTACTCATTACAACATCATTCGTGAAACGAGATAGGAAATAGTTCTTCTCCATGTCCAATCACATGTATTTGATGAAAATAACTTTGTCTTTGGTCTAGAAGGACTTCTCAATTTAAAGGGATCTTAAAAATAATTCTTAACATCCAGAAAGAAAGAGTTCTTGCAACAACCATCGACCCTTAACTAATTGGTTGATGTTCTTATTTATAACATAAAATTCAACTAAAAATAATGGCTAAGTGTAGTTTGAAAAAAACAAAATTTTCCACGTGGTGTCCTCTTCTAACAGTTTCTTTAATAGTCAACTCGAGATATCACTTGAAAGGGTGAATTTCCTCATACTATGACAAACTGATAAACACATCCTCACAAGTTTGGGCCCATGGAAATCTATGCTGCTCCATCAGAGCCACGTAAATTCCTCTGATCTCCACCGCATGCACTTGGTACTTCACTAGACTGGTGTTTAACTGCTCTAGCACAGTCTGAGCTCTAATCGAAAGTTCCATGAATATTTTCACTTGTCCAGGCATTGTGTTGGCCACCTTCTCCACTCTTCAGCCCACAATAAATCTTACTTGGTACGCAATTCGACTATGTAGCACAAGTCGACAAAGTTGACGGGGGTGTCGAACTCGAGGAGTTTGATATCCTTCATCACTTTGTTGATTTTTTCCCAATGTTTCTCACATTTGGCCCACTTCTCTTGAATTTCTCGGTACACTTCTTGAGACATATTTTCCCAATACTCGGTTGATCACTTCATGCAGTCAAGACTACTCTTTACCAACATTCGTATGTTGTGTTCTTCTTTACTTCGGACCTATTGAACTGCACCAATATATTCAAGTCTCTCCATGGCTTGTTCTGCCCTTTAATTCCACTGCTCCATATCCTTTCACGTTATGAGTGCCATGAGAGTGTCTTCCTACAGCTCAGCTATATTTTCAGTAAAAAGGTGCCTTTCTATTTTGAATTAGTTGTAAGCTTCTTCAAACTTGCTTCTTAGGTATACTATGATCCGAGTGACGCCCTTCTAGTATTTATCCAGGTGGTGCAAGTGTTCTAGTTCCTTCAGGGAGGTGGCCTACTCCTTTTCGTCTCGTTTGGATCTGTTTAGGGTGGCATCTGAGAGCCCCATCTTGACTCCAAGGAGATCAGATGTTCTGGCATTTTCTGTGTTTATCAAGTTTTCCTTTGTAGTGATGAGGATGGATAAATCCAACATGATCCTCCTTCTCTTTGTGGTTCTCTAGATGATGGCCTTCCTCTTTTGATCATAGGAGATTGCATAAATATCGTCTACCTCATCTACATATTCGGGAATCTGTTGATCACCCCATGTGAGTGTATTTTCCAAATTTCCGGTGGTGTATATTTTTTCGAGGTCAGGTTCTTAAACTTTCTCATTGTGCTCCGAAGCCCTGGCCTCCACTTGTCACTTGTTGGGGATATGAGTATCGAGAGGAATAGAGGCGTCAGAAAAATACTTGATACTTACTTATTCATCTATTATAAAAACATAGATTTCCTTTTGCGGGGATCCTTCCTTTGGCTCATCTAGTTCTGACTTGTCCTTCAGATTGTCTACTCGGGTTTCTATCGCATCGAGCCTCTTTGTGTTAGGAACATTTTTGGTCTCTATTTCCTTTCATGGGATCTCTTGGGTTTGGACCTCAGGAGCAGGAGAAGAAGTCTTCTCAGGTCCCTTTTCTTCTTGGACATGCGTAGGGGTCCTGCGACATGCCTCTGGGATTTCTTCATCACTATATATATTTATAAACTCGCTCAAAGGATTAGGCACACTTGTTTTTACTGATAGTCAACCTGCCTCTGGTTGAGTCATCACTCCTACCGACAATCTAGTCAATGGCATTGTGGATTCAGGGTTATCTGACCCATTGATGTTATCAAGGTTCATGAGATCAAGGTCGCTTGACCCCGCTGAGATTTCCTATTGGTTATTGGTTAGAGGCCTCATCCATCTGACACAGTCCAGGTTATCCTTCATTCGCTTCATTAACAGTTTGTCCTATTGATACATGAGTCCCCCCATCCTCTATACAACTTGAACCTCGGAGAAATTCCTATCTTGTATTGGGGTTACCTGGGGAATCTTCATTATTTTGGTGGCTTCTTGAGGAGTTTCCACCGCTTCGAATGATTCAGGTGTTATCCTTTCTTCATTGGCCCTGAGGATTTCTTGAGCTGATTGTTCCAAGTCTATTTCTTTCTCATCCCAACTCATGGCCTTAAACCTGGTTGCTTTAGGGTCATCCATCCTAGCCACCACCTCATCCCAACTTTGAGCATTTTCGATGAATATCTCATCCTCAAACCTGTCATGGGCATATGACCAACAAGATGATACCTATTGCGCGTGCTTGAGGACTAGGCCCTTAGGGTTGTGCTTGCAAAAACAACTAGTATGGAATCAAAACTCCAATTGGATTAACCCTTATTGCTTGGCTTGCGCGGTGTTCTTTACCATGTAGAAACCAATATGGAAGTATGAAGGCCCACTTCTTATCCTTTACCAAACTAATATTATAACTTTGCAGGATGGTGTGATAACAGATTTCCCCTACCACTAGTTGATTGGGGACATATACAGGTAAGAGATGGGGTGCTCTGGTGGTGCTGAAAACCTTGATGTAAGTATCACACTCATCTAGATACGAATGGCCAACTTCCTATAAAACCTTTTTGGCCACATCCAATAGCCTTGGGCACTCTTTCTTGAACAACAAGAAATAAATACATGTGATAAACTGATCTTGGATGAGAGAGTAGGATTTCTTTTACCTATTCTCCCACAAGATGCTAAAATACACATGGACTGGGAGCTATGATGTGTGCCAACTCAAGTTCATTCTGATGAAGGAATTTCTAGCACAAATGACATCTAATATATATGAAGCCATATAGAAGGATGTGGTTTCTCCCTCTTTCGGCATTTGAGCCTATAGTATGCAAGTGCTTAGTTGTTTGGAGATGATGGCACCCAAGTTAAAACATATTCTGGAAATGGCCACCATATAAGCTAAAGGCATCCAGGCCTCTGAAAACCTGGAGTAGTCTTTTTCCCCATGCAATCGGCAAAGGAGAGCCACTAGGTAGATGTATGGATCGCTTAGGTTAGTAGTCAGGTACTAGCCGAAGGTCCGATTGGTGAACCTTTTATCCTCTCTTCATGTTGTCCCTTGACCAAGTTTTGAGTATCCTTGATCATGTTAGACCTATTTTTTGGACTTTGACAAGCTTTCGAAGGCGAAGTGCAACACGAAGAAGAGATCAAAGGATCTTGACACCCTTTTAGGGATTTTTGGGATTTAGGATTATGTAACAAGTCATCATTGCAGCATAACAATGCCTAGAGGGACCTGTCAACGAAGATGTTATCCAAGAGTTCGTTGAACAGGAGTTTATGGCACAACAAGAAGTTGAAGTAGCTCGAGCCAAGCTCGAGGCTTTTGAGGAATAATTATCCAGATCAGAGTGACTCGTGATGAGTCACAGGTAAGTGGTGGGGTCCTGTTGGCCCTTGACCAAGTTTTGAGGATCCTTGGTCATGTTAGACCTATTTTTGGGACTTCGATAAGCTATCGAAGGTGGAGCGAAAGTCGAAGTGGAGATCACGAGATCTCGGTCCCCTTTTAGGGATTTTTGGGATTTAGGATTATGTAACAGGTATGGGGATGTTGGCCCATGGGTTTACCCATGTTTAGGCCTGATTTTTTAATATATAAATAGATGCTAGGTGATATAGTGAATATGAATGGCTAAGTGTGAATGAAAAGTCAGTTGTAAGTAGTGTTGAGTGCAAGTAACAATTGTAAGTGCTTTGTGCATGTTGTGTAAGACTTGCAAGGTTAAGTGTGAATGATTGTAAGAGACTATATGTAGGCTTTGTGTTGTAACCTATCTTGGGAAGAGAGGATCTAGTGAAGAGTGTGCAGATCTCCTATCCTCTATGAAGTTGATCTGAAGGCTTTGTGCATGTAAGAACATTGAAGAAAGATAATAAAGAAGACGAAGAGTTGGTGGACATAGCCCCAGGGTGGGGGTGAACCACGTACATCATGTGTTGTGAATTATTTTTTTGATGTATTGATTTATTTATGTATTTACCTGCTTAGTGATTTGATATAGATGAATGCTAGATCTGGTATGTTTCATCATGCTAAGTGTTGCTAGATGCTAGATCTGATTGAATACTATGATGCTCTGTAATTAGGGTTTTATGTGCATTGTAAACTAAGACTGGATATTGATGAAATATATTTCTAAGTGTTTTTTCAAGGTGTTACAATCATAGATATGTGTCCAAGAAAAGTTTGCAGACACTGGAGTCCTGTAACCACCCTTGCCTCTACCTTGGGTGAGACCTCATCTGCTTCACAGGTGTTTCCAAAAGGGATGGTATTTAGGGTTTTGTTGGTGCATTTTTGTAGCATTTAGCCATGGGTCTTCAGCTGTGCCAACACTCCACCACGACACCATCGCCTTGTTGGTGTCGTTTTTCTCATAGAAGATTACAACAAAATCGGCGTTTAGTCATTCTTTTGGCTCTCTGAGCTTGTAGTAATTTTTCACATCCATTGGGAGGAAAACCCCGAAACACCCATCATTTTCATCGTTAATAAAACATCTTTCTGTGCAGCACAGTCTAATCTCTAATCAAATTAGTGCAATACTTATATCAGGGTTTTCGATGCCACCGGAGCACCCCATATGTTACCTGTATATGTCCCTGATCGACTAGTGGTAGGGGAAATCTATTATTAGACCATCCTGCAAGCTTATCATGCTACTTTGGTAAAGGATAAGAAGCGGGCCTTCATACCCTATGGGTTCTATATTGGTTTATACATGGTAAAGGACACTGCACATGCCAAGCAAGAAGGGTTAAGCCAATTAGAGTTATGATTCTAGATTGGTCGTTTTAGCAAGCTTGACCCCAAGGGCCTTGATCTGGGTGGATATCGATGGCCACCCACCTTTTCCAAATGGCTCAAAACAGTTTTATGACAATTTTGGTGATTTACTATTTTTAGCAGGTTTTAACTTTCGGTGCCATTTTGAGGGTCCAAATGAAGGGTTTTCAAGATCAATGTTCTTAATGACATCCAAAGGAATTATTTATCCCCCAAAATGAATATCCTTGATAATACCTTTCTAACAAGCTATCACACGCCTAAAACGGAGATCGTATGCAAAAGTTACGACCCCGAGAAGTTGATGTACTAACTTACCCAAATAGTGCCCACATGACTTTTGGCACTTCATCTCCTAGGGTTAGGTTTTTGGATGTCTAGGACTTTTGGAATTCTTGGTTATTGTAAAAAGGCCTTTGGAGCCTCATTTTAATCATCTTCTTGCGAATACGAGTAGCTGTCGCATCTCTTCTCAGAGATAAGCTACCACCATTCTAGAAAGTCTTTCACTCTATACTTTTATAGTCTCTGTACATTTATTTCATTAATAGAAATTGTGTATTACTGTATATCTGTGAATCTTGTTATATTTATGCTATATCTCTGTTATATTGTTGTCTCTCTTGCAATATCTCTGAATATTTATGTGTTATATCTCTACTCGTGTTATATCTCTACTCTCATTCCATGCCGAAAATAATCCGGATCAGTGGTATCAGAGCAGGCTTCTCTTGATCGCTTTTTCAGTGCATGTTCCCGACAAGGTCTGAGTATAGAAATTTGGGTTTTGAGCTTGTCTCTCTTGAGGAAAATCTCTCTTGCACACCCAAGAAACCCTCAATGGTGGAATAAAAGAAAAACGATGGAGTAGATGATCCTATCAGTCTGTTGCTTAAGAAAGCTCTCACGCGACAAAGGGACGAAATGATGGAGAATTTTTCCCACATCCTTCAACACCTCCTGATAGCATCAGGAACATATTCATCGAGCGACCACTTTGGAGGCACCTCTCCTTTCAAGGTATAGGTTAATTTTGATATTCCCATATTTGAAGGTCAAATAGATGCAGATGCCCTAGATAAATGGTTAAATCTGCTAGAAGGTTATTTATCTGTTCATAATTTTTTCGACAAGGAAAAGATCACCTTCACACTCCTTAAGGCTCTCCCCCATGTCAAACATTGGTGGAAAAATTACTAGGAGCAGAGTTCCACATAGGAGTCTAGAATATATGGGTTCGATCCCACTTGGGATTTATTTGTGGATGCGGTAAAGGAACAATACTACCCTATTGGAAACTATGAGGACCAATACATGAGATGGACCACACTGCAGCAAGAGAGGGGCCAAGTAGTTTCGGAGTTCACCAATACCTTCCATATCTTGCACACCAAGCTGGGTATGAAAGACTCTGAGCGACATTTGGTTCTAAAATACCACGGGGCTCTACACAGATACATCCAAACTGAAATGGTATTTCTGGACATCTCATCACTCAGTGCTGCTTATCGATATGCTATTAAAATTGAGTAGAAATTTAAGCACCAGAACAAATGGGAGTTCGGGTCTGCAAATACACAACAAGCAAAGCATGACAAAGACATCCCTAACAAACAGTATCCCGAAAACCAGTCCAATACACAGGAAAAGAAGGGTCATGGGAAGACAAATAAGGACATCGAAAAATGGTGTGATTTACACAAAATCCCTTGGCACAACACTGATGAATGTCGCTCAAAATAGTCATTGGTGGCTGAGATCAAAGACAAGGAGCCAAACCATGATTCA
>ML813071.1:37393-90577 GCA_009831015.1 Picea engelmannii
ACCTCATGCAATAGTCCTCAATCAAAAATCTGATACAATGCTAAAATGTTTATATGTGACTGATAATCAATTTGATGTAAAGCTTCCTATGTTAATCAAACTTCAAGATATGTGAGATTTAAGCAACCCGGAAGCAAACTTCACATAAACAAAAACACACCCTCGCTGTGATCAAAAAAGACAAAATAAAACCAAATACAAATAGGAGGAAATTCTTGGATAAAATACCTTAAAGATCAAAATGAAATAGTGAAAAGATCTTTGAATTTCCTTACAACAAATTTTGGTCAATCAGATAAGTGAGAAAGTAGTAGATTGACTCCAAATCTCAGGGAAGAGGAATGACTCAAAGAAAGGAAAATATATGTCAAAAATCCAAACAAAACATCATTAATCCTTAGAAATCAAATAATTGGAGGCTAAACAAGGACACACTAAAGTAACATAAACCCTGAGCAGATGAACCAGTAAAAAGAAGACTGAGAAAAATTACTCCCAAGAATATTTTTGCAGAAAAATGGGTAGCGCCCTAGTGTCAAGGGTACCATAGCATTGTAATTCTCTGTGAGATCCTTCTAGGGAGTTCCAACTCCCTGGTGGTAAAGGCAGGGAAGCGTTGGCCCTCAAAACTCAAAAGTTTACCCAGAAATTAAAAAAAAAAAAAAAAAACTCAGGAAAAATGCAAAAATTCAGTGTGTAAGATGAATCTAGTGTCATCATTACCAATGTCACAAGTGTTGCATTTCACCCACAAGTGTCACAAATATCATACTGTCATCTTTCCTATGTCGTGTCTCAGACAAAATTATTAAGAACACTTGCAAGACACCTCAAAAGACTAGTTTTGAAGAGGAGAAGTCATTTGACAAAGAGTACAATTATTTTTCCATGGAAAGAGCCACTCAAAAAACAATTTTGGAAGACAGTGCTCCCCTATACACTTTCAAGGAGTTCCAATGCTCTGTGACCTCTTTTGGGGGAGAGTTCCAATGCTCTCTACCCCATTCTGAGGGAGAGCTAACCTTTTTTGTCCAAATTTTTGGATTGTTGAGAGAAATCAGGGAAGAATCGCTTCATATCTGGAGTTGGTTGGATTCGAATCTAAGGTCAAGGCTCGATCTTAGGGAAGATCCACAACTAAAGGAGAAGAATACTAAACTTATCCAAAGAATATATTAGGTGGTTGGACCTCTTTCCTTCAAGTTTATGTGTATTTCTCATGGACTTGTTCCTTTTGGATAGATCTAGTGTGAATCTAATCAATGTAGAATAGGAAATATGTTTTGTCTTTGTTGTTCATTGGATTGGAGGGTTTGTTTAAGACTTGGAGATCAATATCAACTCAGATCGAGCGAGGACGAACTTCATAAAATGTACTCACACCTTCTTCAATTTGTTATTTGATTAGTTTAATTTCTTCTACAGGAATATCAGTACCCAAAGTTAGCACTTTTTTGTCTTGGTCATAGGGGTCTAGTATCTAAGAGGAAATCCACTTGTCCGTAGGGGGGAATTCCTGTAACAATTACAACAGTGACTCTTATCACAACATAAATACTAAAAACAACAATAACACTACCAATCCCAGACCAACAACCCTAGAAACAATAGCAACAACACTCCATCCCAACAACCCTTTTACAACCATATCAGTCTCATATATATAATCCGATATTTAGGTTTGTTGGTTGAGAACCTGAGAGTTCTTTCTTCTTATTGATCTTGTTTGAACTTATTTCCTCAAAATTGATGTTGCGTCGTCTTTCCAACCACTTTTTGTTTATTTCCTTAGTTTGTTGTCCATCTCCTCAGCAGCTTGCACAACATATGTTCTCCAAAATGAAGCTGCAATATGACATGTGCAACTTCTATTCATCAAAACGAAGGGCCCAACAGCTGCAAGTGTCTCTGATAGAAAACAAATTCAAGATGTTGTTTTAGTATGGGACCATCCATGAATTCATGGCAGAGTAGGAAGCAATCCAGTATTACTCTCAGTCCAACAAAAGCATAATACATTGCTACATGTTTCTCTAGTTGTGAAGCCATATGGCTTCGGAAGTTGTTGACAGACCTATTTGATCTGGAGATGGAAGCCACTGTGATTCTATGTGATAAACATAGTTTCATAAAGATGACATAGAACCCTATGTTCCATGATAATTCGAAGAACATAGAAATATGGTATCACCAAGCCTCTATCTCGTGTAAAGTTTGAATACTTTCGAGACAAGCTTGGTATAGTTCGAAAGGACCTCCCTCAAAAGGGAGAGTGATGTTGATGATACTATGGTATCTTGACCAAAATTGGGTAGCTCAGTTAAGATTTTATATCCTAGGGGACTGATCATCCCTGGACAGGTCCCGAAGGTCCAGTAAGGACAGTCTGTGAGAGTACCTTTGCATGTATATGCCAGTTGCGGTCAATAGTGGTAGCTCTGTTAGGATTTTATATCCTAGGGAATCTTTATGATTCCTAGGCATATCTCAAAGGTCCGATAAGGATGGTTTGTCAGATTACCATGTGGTAGCTCTGTTAGGATTTTATATCCTAGGGAATCTTATGATTTCTGGGAATATCCCTAAGGTCCAGTAAGTATGGTATGTCAGAGTACCACAAAATATTGTTGTTACACTGTCTCATCATGTTTCCCTATGATGATGTTGTTGTTATCTCATCCTCATGTTGATCATGTTGTTGATCCAACCTCGTGTTGTTGTTGATGTTGTATCAACCTCGTTTTTTTGTTAATGATGTTGTATCAACCTTGTGCTATTGTTGATGATGTTGTACCAGCCTCGTGTTGTTGATGATGTTGTATCAACCTAGTGATGTTTATGTTGTTGTTATAGATTTTATGCTAACCGATGTTGATGCAGATGATGATGATGATTCTACTCCAGCTCCATTCTGTGAAAAATGATGTTATTGATGATGAGAAAAAAAATCGATGATTTGTAGATATGAAAGTGAATGTTCCAGATGTTGATGATGTTGTTTCCCTCTCTCTCTCTCTCTCTCTTCTGATGATGTTGTATTGAGTTATTTATATACAATAACCTTCTTGTTAATGGGGAGTGTTGAAATATTGTAACTATGAAGAATATTCTACTTATAATTGAGTTATTATTATACATATCAATCCCCTTTTGTGGATTTATCATGCTGAGACTTATGTATGACCAAATCCCCCTTTGTGGATTGGTCAAACCATATTCATATGGTGGTATTTGAGAAGTCATCCCCTAGGGATAATTAAAGTGGTTTTAAACACTAGCTTAAGAAGTCGACCCTGCTTGGTGAAGAGACATAAACCTAGTGCCCCTCAGCTAGTATAAATAAGAGAGGAAGGTGCTTCATTTACTCACTCACTCAAGTCTCTCATATAGTGTGCAATTTTTGAAGATAGTTGCAGTTGCAAGAAGAAGGAGAGAGAGGCACATTGCTCAGTCTTGGATATTCTCTAGTGTTTTTGTCTTTAGTCTTGGCATTGTATTGGAAATCTATTATTGAGGAATTTATTGTTGGGTTTTCTCCCCCCATGAGGGTTTCCTAGGAAATCCTTCTTATGCTATTATTGTCTTGTAAATTGAAAATAACTTAATAGAAACTCTAAATTTAACAAGGAGCACTGGAAAACTATCAAGAGAATATTAACCTATTTGTGTGGCACAAAAGATTATGTTATATTGTACCAAGGAAAACCTAGAGGTAACAGTGAATTAAATGTACATGGCTTTGTCAACACCAACTTGGCTAGAGATCTGGATCGACGAAGGTCGACCAATGGATATGTGTTAAAAATATTCAGTGGAGCAATCAACTAGATGAATTAGCGACAGATGGTTGTAGCCTTGTCAACAACAGAAGATTAATACATGGCATCCACTCATGGAAGAAAATAATTAGTATGGATGCAAACGATGTGTTCATGAATTGGGTTTGGGAAGAGAGCTATGAAGATAAGTTGCAACATTCAAAGAAAAATATTTATGGCAAACAACTTGGCTTATCATTGTAAGACTAAGAAAAAATTTGTACAATACCATTTCGTCAGAGACATGGTGGAAAGAAACAAGGTGATGTTGGAGAAAGTAGACACATTAGAAAACATAATAGACACTTTGACCAAGTCTATGAGTGTTGTGAAGTTCTCTTGGTGCAGAGAGACAATGGGAATTGTTTCCCTAGGTCTGTGAATGAGAGTTTAGAGGTCTCCCAGTTTCAACAAAGAAAAAAACAATTGGGAGAATGTTGGGTTGTTATATTCTTTATAGTGAAAGTCTATTCAAGGTGGATCGATTGACAATCGAAGTCGAAGGAATCAATAGCAATTCGAAGGTTGAGGTGGTTCAACCGAGTAAAGATGAATTCTAAGAAATAGATATCAATTAGAGTGTTGAGGTGGTACAATCAAGTAAATTCGAAGTTGAATACATCAAAAAAAAGTCAAAGAGGTCAACCTACAAGAGGTTGATAGGTGGGGTGTGGAAACGAACTAAAGACCAAATGAAGGTTGACCGGTAGTCAACTAGTAATCTGACTTTGTAGTTGACTGTAACATAGTCCTGAGATTTGCAGGGTTTGTAGCCAATGATATCCATGGACCTTTAAAATTTTTTGGGCACCTTTTATTCATTTTTTTTCCTACTTTAAATCATGTAAAGAAGGTGTGTTGTAATGTTGTAGAAGATGATGAACGACTAATCACTAGTCAATAACCATAGAGGTTGTTGGTCATACATATGTAAGTTGAATTTGCTACATGGTTTTTCTTGTGTAAAGCAAGAAGGTATTATGTCGATTGTGTCTTAGGTGTGGACCAAGGTTAGACATGTAACCTTTTATTCTGAATGAATAAGACAACAAGAGAGCAGAATGGTCAAGGAATGATGGTTTTCATAGTTTTTTTTTCCAGGGTAAAATATTTGTGTACTTTGTGTTTGCTTTGTCATTCACTTTCTTGTTGAAATAAATCTTTCTTCCTCTCTTCTTCTAGGTTTAGAGTGGAAGTGTTTCTAATTTCCTAACAAGAAATAGACCTTTGGCCATAAGTTTTTCTTCCATATTCTTTCCCATATTTCTTGTTGAGGTTGTTCTTGTTGTTCAACAATGAGGAAATAGGCTAATTTGAGGTTAAATCATCCTCCTGGTTTGTAACTATTAGGAGATAAACATCCACACTATACCAAGTAGGAAAGAGAAGACATATTTAAAAAATAAAATAAATTACAAACATAGTAAACCGAGATTTTACCTTGGAAACCCAAATGGGAAAACCAATATTCCTTGAGAGTCTTTCTTTCTTGTTGTCATATTCATTCAGAATGAAGAGTTAGATAACTAACCTTGGTCTACACCTAAGACAAAATCATCATCATACTCTCTTGCTTTACGCATGAACAACCTATCAGCCAATTTGACTTACATCTACATGACCAACAACAATTCTCATGAATATAAACTTAATACAATTACAATGCACCTTATTTATAGTCTTTACAACATGCATGTAATGTACCCAGCCTCCTAGCTCAGTCCCATTACCAGAAAATGAAAAAAAAACATTTTATCTAATACTACATAGTACCATTCCCAACCCCAAGCTAGGAAATTCCCCAAAAAATTACCAACTCTGATATCATTAATGTAAATACAACTTTCTCTACATAAAATTATACAGCCCGTAACAAATATAAACATGCAAATAATACAAGAAAAATCCATCACAGGAAATAGATAATTACAAACACATTAATTGAATAAATACAAATAAGACACTTATATTATATTTTGTGAATAATAACCAACTGCATGTAGAACTCATAAATTTCTCCCAGCCATAGACTCTACTAGTCATAAACTCTCAGCAATAGTTCACCCCCGAGCTAGGGTTAAAAATCCACCAGGGAAAAGGACTCCTAAGCTAGGATAAGGTATGCCAATAGCCAAAATTTCAAAGACTCAGGTGCCAACTCAAGCAGACAACCTACGGTCCCTCATTCCCCACGTGCTTTTCTCACCCTAGGAAGTGTGCCCCTTCTTTGCTTAAAACTCCTTCAACTGCCACACTTCCCTTTTGAAGCTTCAAAAATAGGCCGAATAGGAAGTCTTAGAGTATTGTAGTTGCATCTTTGCACCTTGGGAAATAAATTCCTAACAATTATATCACCTGAAGAGGAATTATTACGGGCCTATCCACCCTCCTCTTTACAGCTCATGGGCCTGACAATCTACCTCTTTAACAACAAACGGGCATGGAAACTCACCTCTTCATCTCACTTATTCATGTTACTCCTCAAAACAACTCCAAAGTATAGGTATGGAAGGTAGATGACAGAGTGAACATGAGAGAATGATGATAACAACTAATGGGAAAGATTGATAATTACTCTAATTTCTCAACAATATATTTGCATGCTCTTAATTTGACACTTGTCAAGCTAGGAACTACATGAGCTCCACTTGGTGACTCATTCCTTACTCTTAGGAACTTAGGATAAAAATCATATCCCATGACTTTGATTTTAGGAAATATTATTATAATATTTCCTTAGCTTAAGCCTCCTTTCCTAGACTCTTATCCCCCTTTCACTTTCTAGTGGATTCCCCCCCCCCAATCTCTTTTTTTCTGGTTGGTCTACAACAATGATGTATTTTATTAATATCATTGTGCGTGATTACATTTACAATGTTAGGCTTGTTTTCCTTTTAGCATCCTGGCTCTTTGGCCTAATCACAGAGGAACTTTGGCCCCAAAACATATACGCAAGGAATTATGGCCCAAAGTATAATGGCTCACTAGCCTATATGTACATTACAACTGGGGTTCATCCTAGGGGTATTACATTCATGTCCCCCTTATTTATGAGTTTTCCTTAGTGAATTATATACACATGTACAATAAAAGCTTCAAAATTCTTCAAAAAGATGTAGGTACTCTACCCGTATAGCATCTTCATTCTCCCAAGTTGCATCCTTAGGACGACACCAGTTCCATTGGACCTTTACTATCCCTACGGCTTGATTTCAAAGATTCTTAACATTCTAATCGAATATGCACATTAGATATACTCGTAAGTCTCCCTCTTGTTCCACTTGAATCACATTCCAATCAATTCATGATTAGCATTAGGTAGATACTTTTTAAGCAAAGATACATGGAATAAAATATGAATGCACGTGGATGCAGGTAGTGAAAGCATGTATGCAACATGACCAATCATTTATAGGATATAAAATGGTCCACAATATCTAACTTCCAACTTTGAACAATTCCAAAACTTCAAGGAACTCCTCTTGGCCTTCACTTTCAAGAACACATGGTCACCCACTTTAAACTCTTTGTGAGTTTTTCCCTTATCTGCATAACTTTTCTTCCTATCTTGTGTAGCCTTTAAATTTTTCTTAATTTTTACCATATGTTCCTCCATTTCCCTAAGAAATTATGGCCAACCCACTACTTTGTCTGCTGGGTTGTTCAAACTCACTGGTGTGTTGAACTTTCTTCCATAAAGTGCCTCCAACAGGCTCATCTTTAAAGATGTTTGATACCCATTATTATAACCAAACTCTACCAAGTGAAGATAATCTTCTCATTTCGATGGTTTATCCATCCTATACATCCATATCATATCTTCAATCACTTGATTGACCATTTTCATTTTCCCATCTGACTCTGGATGATAAGATATTCTAAAGTTCATATTTGTTCCAAATACTTTGAATAATCCCTTCCAACAATTTGATGTAAACTTTAGATATCTGTTAGACACAATTTTCTCAGGCACACCATGAAGCCTAGCAATTTCTCTCATGTAAATATATGCAATGTTGTCTTCCTTGTGAGTTAACTTGACCGGAATAAAATTGACAGACTTTGTAAGCTTATCCACCACCACCATGATGGAATCGTGTTGCTTGGTAGTTCTGGGAAGCTTAGTGATAAAATCCATTGTCACCAATTCCCATTTCCTCTCAAGAATGGGAAATGGTTGTAGAAAACTAGCTAGGTTTCTATTCTCATCCTTGACTTTTTGACATTCCAAACATATGGTTGTATAATCAACCACCTCTTTCTTCATTCTCGACCAATAATATTGTCTCTTGAAAACAATGATAGTTTTCTAGTAACCTGGGTTCCCGACATAAGGCACATTATGCATCTCTTTTAGTACCAAAATTTTCATCTCTTGAAGATTTAGAACATAAACATTGCCCATGTACGTGAGGATTCCATACTCTCTAAACTTATAATCTTTAATTTTTTGCTGCAATTTTGTCTTTATCTCTATATATTGTTGATTTGATTTTGTAGCCTATAAAATTCTATCCTTCAAATCAAATTTGTACATGATAATGGTTGTAGCATGCATCTTATGCACCCTCATATTGAGTGCATCAACCACCTTGTTCTCCTTGCCTTTGATATTATTTATATCAAAGTCATACTCACCAAGAAATTCCAACCACCTGATTTTTCTAGCATTTAAAGTTGGTTGTCCAAACAAGTATTTCAGACCACTATGGTCTGTCCTAAACTCAAAAATTTTCCCCATGAGATAATTCCTCCACATATTCAAGGCATGCACTATGGATTCCAATTTTAAATCATGAGTGGTATAGTGCTTTTCATGCTCTTTTAAATTTATTGGCTCATATCATATCACATGCCCATTTTTACTAATAATTCCTCCAAGCTCTTCTTTCCATGCATTGGTGCACATAATGAAATATGCATTGGGATCAAAAATTTTGAATATTGGTGTACTTGTCAACAAACTCTTCAATTGTTGAAAGCTTCTTTCACAATCATAAGTCCATTCAAATATCACACCCTTCTTTTTCAAAGATTTGATTTTGTGTGCAATCTTTGAAAATCCCTCAATGAATATTCTATAGTACCCCACAATCCCAATGAATGATCTCACCTATGAGATATTCTTTGGTACTAACCATCCATCAATGGATTTTTTCTTTTCTAGATCCACTATTGTCCCTTCCTGTGAAATTATATGGCCCAAATAATGTATCTTCCTCTAGTAAAATGAGCACTTGCTCAAATTTGCATACAATTGATGCTCCTTTAAAACTTCTAGCACCATCCTCAATTGTTGCTCATGCTCTTTTTCAAACTTGGAGTAAAAAGTTATGTCATCCAAAAATACAATGACAAACTTATCTAAGTAATCTATGAAAATTCCATTCATTAAACACATGAAAACAACTGATGCATTTGACAACCAAAATGGAACCACTATAAACTCATAATGTCCATACCTCGTTCTAAAGGAATTATTGTCGAAGCCTTCTTCCTTAATCCTCACATGATGATAACTTGATCTGAGGTAAATATTGGAGAATACTTTGGCATCTTTCAGTTGATAAAAGAGGTCATCGATCCTTGGAAAATTATACTTTTTCTTCATTGTCACCTTATTCAACTGTCAAAATTCAATACGAAGCCTCAACGTCCCATATTTATTTTTCACAAATAATACTGGGGTACCCCAAGGTGATACACTTGGGCGTATATACCCCTTCTTTAGAATCTCCTCAAGCTACATTTTCAACTCCTTTAACTATGGTGTACTCATCCTATAAGGAGTCTTAGACATTGGGAATTCTCCAAGCACTAAATTAATGGAGAAATCTATATCTCTCTTGGGTGAAAACCTCAGTATTTCTCAAAATGCATCCTAAAACTCTTTTAGGACTGCATAATGTTGATAGTTTGGTTATCATTTATGTCAACCCTTGAATAAGCCCCAACGGTGTGGTTTTGGTACCTGAAGTTGAATGAGGAATATGGACATGATGGACAAAGTAAATGCAGGAAAGACATTGATAAATGGATAGTAATCATCTTTACATTTCCAGTAATATGTGGAACTCCTGGTAGTTCCTCACGGTTAGGGAGATATCAATTTGTGAAGTTGTAACCTTTGAAGAAGTGGTTAAGAATCCCCTAGTTGGTTACAAGTATTTAATGAAAGGGTAAAGTTGTTGTAAGAAGAAAACCCTAGAAGCCTTAAATTAAGGAGAGTAGTTACCTAGCATAAGTATAAATATACCTCAAGGAATCATTCAAAATCACACTCACACATTCATTCATTGATTATCTATATTGTGAACTAGTGATCTTTTTCTATGGTTGTGAAGACATATTTCTGAGGTAGAAAAGGAGGGTCGAAGGTGAAAGCCTTGAGGTTGCAACAAGCTCTAGTTTTTGAGGTATCTGTGAGTTGCAGGTCAGCAGGGAGTGGATGTACATGGGTTGTAGTGGAGGAAAGTGTGGATATCCATGGGAAGTAGAAGAGAAAGTATTTTACCTATAAAAAAAGGTCGTGAATGATTGAGTAAATATTGGTACCAAGTCCCTGAAGTATGAGGGAAGTTTACAGGTTAGCCTCTCAGAGTTTTAGGTTAGCTACAAAGGTATTGATATGGTTGTATACTTGTTTTGATGGTTACTTCTTGTCATGGTATGGTGTATGCTTGAGGCATACTTGGTATGGTTGGTTTGTATTTGGATATGGTATATCTTGGTTGATTGGTTGAGTGAGGAGCACTCTTATATCCACTTCAGTGTATGAAATGGTTCTCATAGTTCATATCTTTGAGTTTTTTGTATATGGTTGAGGCATATTCATGTTGTATGGTGGAATATGCATGAGGGGCATGCATTGGTTATTTTATATACTTCATTGATGATATGGTGCAAATATTCATATGGTTGATGGTATTGTATATGGTACAAGTTACACATGATTGATGGTCTAGTCCATGATTCACCATTCCTTATTGATGTATATTTGGTTCATGATTGATGCATGAGATAGTATGTACATTGGTATACAATTGATTCATGCTATGGTACATGTTTAGTTTCTTTATGAGAATATATAGGTTGATGAGATAGTGATAGAGATAGTGACAGATACAAAGATGATGATAGTGATAGATACAGTGGAAAATATAGAGTGGCAGTGGCAATGATTGTAGCAGTGACAATTAGTCTAAACTTATACTTTAGGGCGGTAGGATGGGGCAAGGATAGGTGATTGTAGCAAGATTTCAGTTGGAGCCAGATAACTTAGGGGGTTGTATCCTCCTTCTGGATAGAGCTAGAGAATTCAGGGAGTTATAGCTTCCTTTAGGTTGGATTCTCCTTCCAGTTGTAGCTAGAGAATCATGAAGTTTGTGCTTCCAATGAATGTATTCTTTTGATATATAGGAAAATCATTTTGTGGTTTTCGCCCATTTGGGTTTGCATGTAAATTATGGTGTACTATGTATCTACTGTGATGTCTTGTTGTTTATGATTATACTATTGATGAAAATTGAATGATAATGATAAACTGTTGAATATAGATGAAGAATATAGCGTGGTTAAAAGTACTAAAATTGCTCATTATTGATTCACCCCCCCTCTCAGTAATCCAACACATAATATTCAATATTTGACACTTTATCCTTTGGTGTCTCTTCCATATGTGATGTAAATAATTGGCATCCTTTTCTGAATCTCCTCTTCAACTATAAGGATGAAACTTCTCTAATATTTACTACTTTGGGAATACCCTGAACTATACTCAAGTTCCCTTCCTCATACAAATAAGTAAATGCCTTATTATAATAGTCTATGATAGCATGATGCTTTCCCAACAAATCCGTACCAATTAGGAAATTATAGGATCTCAAATGTATGATATTAAAATCTTCCCTTGTGCTTATCCCATTCATGTCCATAGGACATTATTTAACCATTTCATTAATTTTCCTCTTAGCTCTTGTAGCTAGCTGCAACAACCAATATTTCCCAATCTTTATTCTTGGAAAATGAAATCTTTCCACCATCTTAGGATCCAAATAAATATGAATAGCTCCTGAATAAATTAAAATAGCAATGGGTTGGTCATTAATCTTACCTTTCGCTTCAATCATGTGAGATTGAAACTTAGCTTGCTTGCTATCTAGGGTTGCATAGATCTTTGGTAAATTTCTTCCAATGTCCTATACTTAATCATCCGATTGTACATTGTGAACAGTCCTCATTGATTCATATATATGGGGGAAATATCTATACATGTGATCTCCCTCACAACCCCAACAATTCATTGGTTGTTTCCTTGGTATTTTCCCCATTGTTTCTATCATTCTAGGCTCCTTAGAAGCTGACTAACCTTGATAATTATTTATGAAGAATGGTGTCCTGATCCCCTTCTTCCTCTACTCCATATTTCCTTTATTCTTGTATTCCCAATCCTTTTGATAAGTAGGTATTCCTCTATGTTGATCATAGATACATTTATCTCTCAGTATCATTTCCTCCAGTGTCTTGGGATCATCATATTGTATTATATCATTGATAAATGATGGCATCCTACTTAGGTACCTATGAATATTAACCTATTCATCCTTGATGAAAGTAACATATTTCATCATCTCTAAGAACCTTCTCTCATACTCTTCTATGGTCATACTCCCAAGATTGAGTTCAAAGAACTCCTTCATCTTCCTATCATAAGAACTCCTTCATCTTCTTATCATAATACCGCTTGTTCAAGTACTTATTTTGAAAATATCTCTTGAAATCCCTCCAATTAATTTTCTTCTCATCAATGTGTTGCACTTGCACAAATTGGTCCCACCACATTGATCTTTTTCCCTTACGCTGGTAGATGGAAATTCTTCCTTATTCCTATGAGGATTAATTATGCAACTAAAAGTACTTCCTCATTCCCAATAGCCAGGTCTCTGCATATTCATCTTTCTTATGCTCACCATCAAAGGTAGGAAGCTTGATCGTATTCATATCTCCTTGTAGTTGATCAAATCTCGACCTTGTATTATGCTTCCTGACTGGAGATGGAATTGAACTATTTTGTTATCTTCTATATGAATTCCTTGGTGAGTGATGATAATGCCTATCAACACTTATTTATTATCTTTTTTAATCATGATACCTTGACTCCCTGACTTGCTTGATTTTGTCTCTTTATCCATTTTACATCTATTATGTCCAAGCTTTGTAGAAAATTTATGTTGAAGCCATATTACTTCTCTTTGGATTTCATAATCCTCTCATTATCATCCTTATAAATTTGGACATCTTTTTGCAAGCTCTTGATGGTCTCCACCAATTTCATTCTTTCTTCCTTCCTTTCTCCATGACCATTTGATTACGTCCCTGCATTACCCATGCTGACATACAACCATCTTACTTCATATTGATGGTTGTAAGTCCTCTGTGCATATTCCATACCCCTAATATTTATTCTAATCCTATTCTTATCTATTTTCTTTTAACTCTTCAAAATGTGTAGGAAATAGGATTTGTTAGCCTAATAATTTAAGAAATCTTTAAATATTATTCACCATTCTACCTTTTAAAATATACATGAATTATTCTTTATGATATATTGTGAATGTTACTATACAATTCACATTTATGGGTGCATATTTGGACTCCTCTGTCCAAGACCTTTCCAATGACTATTTTCTTTCTCAATTTGGAGTTATGAGAAGAAAGTTATGGTCATTTAAAAATTGCCCATTTTCTCCTTTTACACACTCTTCAACCAGATGCAAATTCATCCTTTTTATTGAATCCCTACTCTAACTTATTTACTATTTTGATAGGAGATCAATTGGTTTTCTTCATGACCAAAATTTTTCAAAATCTCACCAATTTTCACCTTAATATGAGCTTCATGCTGCTAGATACAACCTACTGAATTTTAAGGCCCATTTATATTTGTAGCCTTGAATGCTACATATGTCTTCTATGATTTCATGTGCATCTATAGGTGCCAAAATTTGTGTTTTGACTCCATGAATATATTTATGTCTCAATATATTTCTTTGGACTTCTCCTATTCCCTAATCCGGCTTATGAGTAGGAAGTTATGGTCTCAGGAGTGAACTGATACCCAGAATTTTACCTTGCATTGTTTTGCCTGTAACTTCCTCATACAAGATTTGTTTTATGAAGGGTTTACATCATTAGAAATATATCCCCGAGATCTTTTATTTTAGTTGTAGAGACATAGTGCACCTTGGTACACTCAATTATCATGGTTTTCAAGTACCTGAAAAATACGTTTAGGCCTTCAAAAATTGTCTTCAAGTTCATGACTTTCAAAACTCTGTAATTTAATGAGAAAATTAACTAATTTATGCTAACATGGAGATTGTTATGAAATTATGGGTTGAATTGGCACCCATATATGATGCCCTATCATCCTCCTGAACTTCCCCCATTATCATGATGTTTGCCCAACCAATTCGTACCAATTAGGAAATCATAGGAGCCCAAATGTATGATATTAAAATCTTCCCTTGTGCTCATCCCATTCATGTCCATAGGACATTATTTAACCATTTCATTAATTTTCCTCTTATGTCCTGTAGCTAGTTGCAACAACCAACATTTCCCAACATTTATTCTTGGCAAATGAAATCTTTCCACCATCTTAGGATCTAGATAACTATGAATAGCTCTTGAATAAATTAAAATAGCAATGGGTTGTTCATTAATCTTACCTTTCTCTTCAATCATGCGAGATTGAAACTCAACTTGCTTGTTATCTAGGGCTGCATAGATATTTGGTAAATTTCTTCATGTTTCCTATACTTTATCATCCTATTGTACATTTTGAATAGTCCTCATTGATTCAGATCGATGGGGGAAATCTCTATACATGTGATCTCCCTCACAACCCCAACACTTCATTGGTTGTTGCCTTGGTATTTGCCCCATTGTTTATATCATTCTAGGATCCTTAGAAGATGGCTAACCCTGATAATTATTTATGAAGAATTGTGGCTTGGTCCCCTTCTTCCTCTACTCCATCTTTCCTTTCTTCTTGTATTCCCAATCCTTAAGATAAGTAGGTCTTCCTCTATGTTGATCATAGATACATTTATCTCTTCTTATGGTTTCCTCCAGTGTCTTGGGATCATCATATTGTATCTTATCACTGATAAATGATGGCATCCTACTTAGGTACCTATGAATCTTAACATGTTCATCCTTGATGAAAGTAACATATGTCATCATCTATAAGAACCTTCTCTCATACTCTTCTATGGTCATAATCCCAATATTGAGTTCAAATAACTCCATCATGTTCCTATCATAATGTCGCTAGGTCAAGTACTTATTTTGAAAATATCTCTTGAACTCCATTACATGTCAAAATTACTCACTTCAATGATGTCTCATTGTCATTGTCTCAAGTGTCGCAAGTGTCGCAAAATCATATTGTCGTCTGGCCTATGTTGCATTGAGGAAAACATCATAAGAACACTTGAGATATCCTCTAAGGTTCATTAGAAGATAAAAATATATCTATTGGCAAAGAGTACAAACTTTTACCTTGAGAAATTACCATCATAAAAGTATTTTTGGAGATTAATGCTCCCCTGCTCACTTGCAAGCAGCGCTAGTGCTTCTTGCTCTCTTAGCAGGGAGCATTGCAACGCTCTATGGCCCACTTTGAGGGAGCATCCATATGTTGAGAAAATCTTGGGGACAAATCCCCCTTATCTCTAAAGGACATCTGAGAAATATCTAAGTCAGTTTGGCTCGAATCCACGTCCAAAGATGGATGTAAGGGGAGTTTCACAACTAATGGAGTCATATCCTCAACTTATCCCAAGAATATCTAAGGTGGTTATGCCTCTCAAATCCTATATAAGGAGGCATTCTCATGGTGAAAGGAGGGTAATAATCAGTGAAAAGTATTTTCATTTTGATTGTGGGTCATTTGAGCAAGGGGTTGGATAAGGAGAGCTTGGTGAGGCTGCTACAATTGCATCTACACTTTGTAAGCACCTTATTTTGTTCTCATTAATACATGTGCTTGGCTTGTTTCCTTCAAGATTGTGTACATTGCATGAGCTTGTCTTTTGGATAAATCTATCTTTAAACTAATCATGGTAGAATAGAAAGTATGCTTTTTCTTTATTGTTTATTGGATTGTAGGACTCGTTAAAGGACTTGGATATCAAGTTTAACTTGGATTGATCGAGGAAAAACTTCGTAAAAAGGTATTCATACTTTCTTCCTCTTCTCTATTGACTAGTTTAGCTATGTTTAAAGGAAATTCAGTGTTGAAAGTTATCACTTTTTTGTCTTGGTCATAGCGGTCTAAGATCCAAGAGGGGATTCACCTCTCCATAGGGGAATTTTCCTACAACAAAAATTGGTGACTACATTGGGGAAGAAGCTTTCCATATTGGTTTCCTTCCTTGGTGTTGTTTTAGTATTTTCCCATCTTCAGATCCTATTCACTGTGTTTTTTTGGTTTTTAGATGTGTTGTTAGTCTTGAAGTCATCCTACACACGCTGATGTTTAAGTTTTCCTGATTTGTTTGTTTTCTGGGTTGACATTTTTCATTCTTAGAAAACGATGATCCCCTTCCATTACATCTAGACCACCGATTTCAAGCTCAACGCTCCCCTACAGTGCTTTACAGAGTGTTGCAACACTTTGGTGCCTATATCACCAGAGCATCGATTTTCCTCTCTGTTGAAAATTTGTGGGATACCTCTTTTGGGTGTAATTTCTGGTTTTCTTTCCTACTCAGGAATTTTTCCATCAGTATGTGTCTTCTGTAAAACTTGCAACCATTTGATTTCTAAGGGTTTTAATGTTTTGTTTGGATTTTAAAAGATATTGAAATCACTCTTCCTTGTTTTGGAATCACTCTTCATTTTTGAAGTTGGCTTTATAAGGAGGTTCAAGGATCTGTGTATTGTTCCATTTGATCTTTGAGTTATCTTTCCAAGTAATTCCTCTTGTTTGATTTTTTATTTTATTTTTAAAAATTTGGCTTTGTTTTTCTTCTTGTTTGATAATGGTGAGATTGTGATTTTTTTTATATGATGTTTGCTTCCAATTGCTTAAACGTGCAAATAGTGAAATATGGTTGGCATAAGAGGCTTTGAATCAAGTCAATTACAATTAATATTTAAACAAAGAGATATATTTTCCCGATTGGATTTTGGATATTAGGATCATTTTCTGAATAGTTTAGCATTCAATTGGATTCTTGATTGAGAAAAATTGCATGAAGTCTCTGCATTTTTGTGTTTGATAGTGAAAAGAAAAATTTCTTCTCCTTCCCATAAATAGAAATTCATTGAAAGAAAATATTGTCTATCATTTTTCTTACGCATTTTTGGGAATCGAGTCATAATATCATCAGTTTCACTCTCATTCACCTCTGAGTAAAGAACAACCACAAAAAAGCAATGCTAATTAAAATTGATCTAAAAACTTTTTCTTTTTTAGATTCCTCTACCAACATTAGACTAGGATTTGCACTTTTTATTAGGCTGTGAGCACAACTCTCCAAAGCATTCAAAACAAACATTAGCATCTCACGATAGGGAGAGAAAATCCAATTTTCGTATAAGCTTATTTGGGATCCCCATCTCACACAAGGGTTACACACGAGGTCACATTTGGGACAGCTACAAAGATTATCCCTCTATGGTTTAACTATTCATAGTAGTTAGATCGTATACTGGGGGTTCTTTTTGAGGTTAAAATGTTTTCATTTGGTCTCCGTGCCTCATGAATTCAGAATCCGTTCGAGGTCCTCTGGAGTTCTACTTGTCCACTTGTCCTCATTTCTCTTGAAGGATTTCAGACTTCTTATCCTGCACATACATTCGGACTGGATTGTTGATTGTACCTACCCAAGGGCTGACTACGAGTTGGTTTCCTTAGTAGCCATAATCTTTAGGATCTTTACACAAGGTGATGGTGAAGGGAAGTATTCACTGTACCTGGAACAGACGGTGGGGGTCAAACTCACTCGGGCTCCTTGGAGGGTAAATCCATGATTATTGTGTGGAATATTTCACCAAGGTGTATGTGCGTTAAACATGTAACCATAGTAATTGTTCCACCCACTCATATACTATCCCCTTCTTGACTTGATCACGTGATGTTGGATTTCATCACCACCTAGTACGATCATCGAGAGAAGGTATGTTTGCTTGTTGGTATTTCTAGATTTTTAGCGTCTGTTGTTGTTGTAATAGTTCTTCAAAATTGATCCTGTAGACAATAAAGGTCTTCACCAATCATGTAGAATGCAAGAGTTTCCTCCAGAAGAAGGATACTAACCCTTACCTCCTAAGTCACCAAAAGACACCTACTGTGAAGAGGTAGAAAATTGTTCTGATGCTGGGAGTGTTACTACTCCTTTGTTAGAAAATTCAAGAAGAGCCTTGGTTACGGTTGAAAATCTCACTCCTCACACTACACCTGTGTTATAAGCTCCTATTGAACCACTCTTGGTTCGATTATAATCACTCGGTAACGTTATAGAAGAAGAAGTCTCAGGTTTACCTTTGAGACCCATTACCAAGATATATATGGGATCCACGGAACCAATTTTTGGTGATGACTATAGGAACCCCTGTTCGTCCTACTACCATAGTAGATACACATCAAACACCTACTCGTTCTAAATGGAGGAATCCATTGGTATGTGATATTTATGAGAATTTTGAATACATTCGACAAGCTCTTAATCTTCATGACACTCCTGCTACTGAGGCAGGACCATCTGGTCAAACTATTGATCACCCCATCGAACAAGTCATCGATCCTGATGTTATGTCAGCATAAGTCCATATTAATACTTGATTCATCACTTCTACTTATACTCAAGGCACTTCAACCGCTACTCCCACCCTTACACCTTTTCACTCTACAACTCCTCATGTTCCTCAGGATCTTGTTGGAACATATTTACACCAGATAATGCAGACCCTTGCCAGACAAACAAAATCAACTATGGTACATATCCCAACTAGGAGGAAACCACCATCTAGTGGACCTATCCCTCCCATGGGACAACCATCCTATAATGGGCCTACCTCTCCAGGGGGACAACCACCTTTGCATGTTCCTTTTGGAGGAAAACCCTCCTTTACTGGTCAAGCCCCAGTTGTTAATCAACCTATGGAAGGGAGGCAACATCATTTTTCCAGAAAAACTTCACAATCCTAAGGAATATATTCAGGAGGTACGTTTAATCAACCCTACAGTGGGGTGGAATCATACCATAACCCACAAGGAGGAGTGTCAAATCATGTTCCTTCTGGACTATCTTATGGACAACCTTATCTGGGCATTCCAAATCCCACCTAGGGTCCTCAAGGACAAAAATATTATCCTCCCAAAGGTTTTAATGTTTATCCTCCCCACAAGTTTAATGTATACCCTCCTCAGGGACAAATTGTTTACCCCCTTCAAGGTCCAACTGTTTATCCTCTATAACTGAATCAATTGAATTATACCCCTCAAAATCCACCGGGTTTCCCCCACTCATGAATGTTCCTCAAAAACCATCAAATCCTATTTATCCTGGTCAACAAAAACTGTATGTAGGAGGGCCTACTGGATACAACTACCCATCTCAACCTATTTATGGCCCTACTAGTGTCCGTATGCCACACCAGTATCACCCTCAGGTTAACCGAAAATTACCCTTCCTTTCCACTCTAGATCTTCCATACTTGTCTTGGTTGACCAATGATCCCATACTGCATTTCCATTTTTGGCCAGTGATTCCTAATAAATTACCTTTTGACATCCCAAAGTTTGATGGTAAACCTGGAGAAGACCCAAACAACCATGTGATGGCATTCCATTTATGGTGTTCATCAAGCTCATTAATGGATGATTCCATACGTTTACGTATCTTCTAGTGCACGCTTATGGACTCAGTAGCCAAGTGGTATATTGAACTTCCACATGGTTCTTTTCAATATTTCAACTCCCTCGCCATGGATTTTCTCATGCACTTTCAACTACCCATCCATTACGAGACGGGTACTAAAATTTTGACCTATCTTTGTCAAACCAACTCCATGCATATCTCTGATCACATTCATGAGTGGAGACGATGAAGAAGGTTGATTAAAGCGACCATTCCTAACCAGTTATTGGCAGAATGGTTTACTAAATCTCTTTTAGCCCCAATTTCTCATGACGTCACCATGGGCGGTGTAGTCACTGAGGAAAATTCCATTGCCCAAGCTCAGTACTTAGATTTGGTTTATTCACAATATGGTACTTTGTACAAGTTGATTCCAAATGCTACCCATGCCACTACCGATCCATCCAAACCTTCACCCATGTCACATGAAGATGGAGTTATCGACACCATCAAAACCCAATCTACATCGCAGTCGATCGGAACAGTAAATCACTTTGTTTCAACACTCATTTCCAATTCGACCTCACTCCCAACTCAAGTCTCTGAGGTGAATGTAGTTCAATCTACCCCTTCACAAAAATCTGGAGGCAATAAGAAGACAAATAATAAAACCAAAAAGAATAATAATAATGAACAACCCAAAACCCAAACTCCACTACCTGCTACTGAAAATCAACCACGGTGAAAACTAAAATTCCCATGTCTTATTTGTGGTGATGATCATTACACTCGAGACTATCCACATCGTGACGAAGTTGCAAAACTTTTTAAAGGAAATTCCCAACATGTCGTGTTAACACACCCTTTTCCTCAGCAATAATACATGGTTTCTCAAGCACTTACCCCCCCCCCCTACAGGGGGCAGTTCTAGCCACCCTCGTAATGATGATGCCTTGACAAGTGCACATATTTATATTTTCAATGGGATTAATTTAACCACTCACACTATGACAAATGACACACCAGCTAAACCTGACAAAGAAAAGGTCACTAACGATTCTTTACCGGATCCATCCCTCACCTCCGTTAGTCCTCCATCTGGATCACTTCAGATAGAGAAACCTACTTTTGACTCCATCTTACGCCCTCCCAAGAGCACCATCCATAAATCTACTATCAATCCTAGTTCACGTGTCGCCCAAAAATACATCATTGTTGAAGATTTGGCTCAAGCACCATGTGTTATGTCCGTGTTGGAAGTTCTACAACACTGCTCGAGTCAATGTAGAAATCCCTTAGATGCCATTAACCCTGAATCATCAAACAATATCACGTTTAACCTATACAATTTCAAGTCACGACTTTCTCACCAACTTGCTTTTCAAATTGATTTTGTTGTTCACAACCAACACATTCACCACACTATTTTCGGTGAGGGAGTTTCCACTTGTGTCATTTCATTAGCTTGTTCAAAAGGATTAAAATCACCTACACTTAACCAATCCCCTACGATGTTTCCCACATTCGATGGGAGAGGTTTTCATCCTCATAGACTCTTTTAGTCCTTGGTTGTTCAGTTGGGTGGCAAAACCATTTCTGTTGATGTCGAGGTAGTCGATGCTCCCCTCGATTACAACTTGTTATTAGGAAGAAGTTGGTTTTATTCCATGATGGTCATCGCTTCATTGGGTTTTCGATGTGTACAATTCCCCTATCAAGGAAATTTTTTCACTATCGACCAGTTAGATTACTATACACCTTGTTAGCACTTTGTAAATCTATTCAGCTGAAAAACAGATGACTAAGGTAACTTTTTCAACCAACTTTGAGACCTGAAACTAGCCTTTTGGATCTGGAGAGGGCTCTCTCAGAAGGCGCGGTCTCCGTGTAGGGTATGGCTTTGAAAACAATGGTTATATTTAAACACCTTTGATATAATGGGTTATGGTTATATTGGCGCAAGAAAGTGAGACCAGGGCTATGGAGTCGATTTGAGGAAATGACAGAGACAAATGACTCGATGACTGAACTTGAGAGGACAAGGCTAGGAGAGAAATAGTATTTAGTGTAAAACTGTAGTGTGTGGCGGGGGAAAAAATATGGGAGGTAAATTGGAGCACCACTTCTGGCGAATTCAGAGTTAACCTTTAGAAGAAAATGTTTTGTGTAAGTGGCGTGAATAAGGGGCGTTGCGCAACGAATACACAGGTTCAAAAATTCGTTCCAAAATAGATAGAAAAAGATATGAATAAAGATGACAGGAATCACATACACAAAGAAAGAGGCATAATACATCCAAGTGCTACAACTAGAATCTTTTCATCGAGTTACAGGACCTTTGCATTAAATTTCGGTCAAAAACTCAAATTACATACAATAGTTGTCATCTACCAATTTTTCCAACCAAACCCTTTTACATGAAAGTGATCCCCATATATAGAAAACTAATGTCACCCTTTGTTGTTAGGTTCGAGCTACTCTCTTCTGGAATCATGGATCCAGTTTCTTTGAAAGAGAGAAATACCTTCAATGGTTTTACTAAAAATAGGAAACTTGACTTTTCCAAATCATAATCATAACAGAGATATTCTTTACAATCATTGATCATGATCAAAATTCGACACTATGGTTGTGATAATTCATCATTTTCACTGCTGGACACTCTTTCACCCATGCACATCAAGTCTACTATGCAACAGTAACCTAGAGCAAAAAACATAGCGGATTACACAACAAAATGGGAAACTAGGATTTTAATATGAAATCATATACACTATTTTTAGAAACTAAGAGAGGCTTTTGTATATAATCTCGTTATAAATAAAAACCTCTCTCAGTTTCTCAAAATTCATCTCCAGCTGGCCATAATACGTGTCGCAAAAACATGTCTCGGACAGGAAATCATGAAAACTGAAAAATAGGGCTCAATGATTCCTTTGAATCTCCCAATCCGTGACACAGTTTTCAAATCTCAGAGAGGTTTCTATTACTTGGTTTGTCCTAAAAAAATACCTCTGCGGGATTTTCAAAATTTCTCCCCAAATGGTCATAATATTGTCTTGAAGTTTACCACTAAACCAATCATTTGCGGAGCACGACCTGTAGTCGGTGCGCAAGAAAATCCATTGCGCGATGACATCCTCTACATGGAAATATCCTATGCACGACAGAATCCACTATGTGACAAAATCATATGCACAACAACATCTATTGCGTGACAAAATCCACTGCGCAATGAAATCCACTACACAACAACATCTTATGCGGGACAACCCACTATGCGACAAAATCAAGTGCACGACGAAGTCCATTGCATGACAGGGATCCACTACACAACGAAATCCATTGCGCGACAAAACAATTTGCATAGTGAAGTGATCTATGTAGCACGCAGTTGCAATTGGAAATGGAACAAATAAATGGTAGGCTTCCTTTTGAAACTGACCCTTGCATATGTTAGATGTTGCCAGTCATAAAAAAAATATGGGTGCTAACAGGCATGACTTTTCAAATTGTTGACAAACTTCTAACCTTAGACATAAAAATCATGGTGCTAACAGCTGGCTCTAATGGGGATGCTATCCTCCCTGTGAGGTAGCAAAGAATAGTAGACCAGGTGCCTACCCATTGGGATGCTCCTGAACCATTGAAAACTCTGCTCAAACCTATTTCCTGTATCCGTTGAAAATCTAAAATTGTGTATGCTCTAAACTAAAATCTGAAACTAAGATGGAAAAGAAAATTGTAGATTGCTAAAAGAAATGATCGACATGATGAGCTTATTCACACCTACCTACCCTAACCATTGAAATGAACTTCCAATCAAATGAAATCATAATGCCAATGCAACCATGCAAGCACTTTATCCACTTTTTTCTTTCTTTGCACATGCTTGCTCCAAATCCAGTTTACTAATAAGCCATTCAAAAATTTATCTATAAATTCAAATCTCAAAAAATTAAAAACATTGGGACTATTTACTACCTCCAACAAAACTGCAAATGGGTCCTCTAAAACATGCACAAAACAACAACCATGTTTCACCCCTTCCATTGCATTCTCATTTTCATGTGATTTAACCTGTTGATTGCCACCAAGAGACTGAAAAATATGTTGACACTACTGGAAATAACAATCTTCTGAATCAGAAGATAGTGTTGGCTGAAATGAAACCCCTAGTGGCAAGCAATCCATATCTAACACTGATGTTGATTGACCATCATATTTATTTCCAAGCTAGTAGTTGATCATGGGTTGTAAATCTGAATTGAAATAACCTTCCATATAATCAACAATGGGGTCATTAAAAGTATGAGAAGGTTGTTGGTCCTCTTCATTGATAACAATTTTCTTATGTAAAACAATGTCGTTGTGAATGCAGTTAGACTTCACTGCTTCCTCTGTTATCTCATGATTTACTTTCAACAATTCAAAGGAAGAAAAACATAATGGAAGACAGTTTTCATTTGCAATTCCACTGCTTTCTTCATATTCAACATCATGCCTATAGGATTTCTGATTTGAAACATTATAAACATTTTTCTTCAGCAATTCGAAAGATGCAAAACACAATGGAAAAGTGCTTTCATCTAATTCAAAACTTTCTTCATTTTCTTCACTGTTGTCATGCACATTTTTCAATTTCTTTGGATTGTTGAACATACTCATTTTCAGATTCATATTCGACCTATGGATGCAATTTTGAACTGATAAAACCTTCCATATAATAAGCAACAGGGTCATTAAACACATTAGAAGATTGTTGCAATTTCTTGTCAATTGTTTCGCATGAATCAGTGTGATTTTGCATCAACAAACAATCCTCTACCTCGGTGATGTTCCTTAAATTTTCTTTCAACAATTTAAACGAAGCAAAGAATAAAGGTAAAGAATTTCCTTCAGCTAATTCGGTACTTTCTTCATATTCTTCTTTGTAGCTGTGATATGTAGGTTGATTGCTCTCATTACACTACTAAAAAGGAACATTTTCTGATAGAGAATGTGCAGTTGGTTGTTCTAGGAAGTCAACATCATAACCATCATCATATTCATCATATATAGGAAAATCAATAACATCTGCAATGTCATCTAACAAGAAAAAACTTTGGACATCAACTTGCTCTTCAACAAGTTGATTCGCAAATTCATTTTCTTGATTGTCTACAAATGAATACATAAAACAATCAGCCCCATGCTTGTCATGGGATGGATCAAAAGTGAAATTAGCACCTTATTTTTCAATAAGTGGAATATAAGCCTTTGCAAAATCATCAACATTTAAAGCTTCAAGAGGACATATGATATTATTAACCCTCTTCTCAAGATTCAAATCAATTGTTCATTGTTCATATTCATTGTCATGTTCTTTAGCATCCAAATCCTCATTTAGAATCTGTTTACATGATTGAATATTGTCTTCAAATTCCTGAGCATTGTAGAACATCTTTTGCAAAGACATAGACTTCCTCTCCATTAAAAGAAAAGATAATTCTGATTGAAAGGTTGTTACATAATGGAGCATGACAACAACTTCAGGAGGTTTGACTTCTTTAGGCAGTTTATAATAAAGACTAGCAAACCTCCTACTGAAATTTGAGATGGTTTCATCTTTCATTCTTCTCATGGCATAAAACTATGAAAGGAGTATATCCCATGAATTTATCTCACCCCAAAATCTACTGAAATTTTTCCTCAGTTCATCCCACGAGCTAATCGACTGAGACTACAAATGTATGAACCATGCTTTGGAATCTCCTTGTAAGGACTGAGAAAAGTCCCTCATAGACACATCATCATGTTCGATCTCAAAAAGGTCTATGAAATGCTCAAAGACTTAAATATGTTTTTCAGCTGACTTTCCATCAAGCTCTCCATCGAACCGATGAAGGTACTTATAATGTTTTAGAGGAAAGTCAGAAAGGATGGAAGGAAATTTAAGAGGACTATATCTTTATTGAATCTTGGAGGGTACATTTAAGAATAGAAGGTAAAAGCTCAACTTTGGTTTTATTAAGCTCACAAAACTGATCATGAACATCATATGGTTCAAAGGAAGGAGCTTGGTGAATATTGGTTATACAAGAAGGAGGTATACCTACAGTTTGCAATGAAGGATATAAAAGGGTAGATCTCTGGGATTCATTTGAACGCACTAAGTGAAGAAATATTCTTTTGAAAAACTCAGGAAAGGAAAAGAAGATATTGATAAAACAAAAAAGTACTTCTTGAACTAAACTTAAGCTCGAGTACCATATTTTTCCATACTTCTCTTCCATATCTCTATCAACAGGTCTCATTCTCCAGTGGAGTCTTTGAATCGCATTTGAAGCTTGATTGGAGTCTCCATGAAAACTTTAGCTCTGGATTCTTCTACCAGTGGAATCACCTTCAATTGATTTTCTGATGTGTGGAGTCGCTAGAGCATAAATACAACCAATATGTGCCTAAGTGTTTGTTTCTCTCAGACCTTAGAACTGAAATGATGTCGTTCTTCCCAGGGAAAGTTTCATTCAATTCTGTCCCCAGTAACGACACCGGAATGTTAACACTCTGTAAATATGTTCGACTGATAAAAAGACGACGAAGGTAAATTTTTAAACCAACTTTCAAACCCAAAACTAGCCTTTCGGATCTAGAGAGGGCTCTCTCAGAAGGCGCGGTCTCCGCGAAGGGTATGGCTTTGAAAAAAATGGATATATTTAAACACCTTTGATATAATGGGTTCTGGTTATATTGGTGGAAGAAAGTGAGACTGGGGCTATGGAGTCGATTTGAGGAAATGATAGAAACAAATGACTTGGTGACTGAACTTGACAGGACAAGGCTAGGCAAGAAACAATATTCAGTGTAAAACCATAGTGTGTGGCGGGGGAAAAAAATTGGAGGTAACTTGGAGCACTGCTGAGGGCGAATTCAGAATTAACCTTTAGAAGAAAATGTTTTGTCTAAGTGGCGCAAACAAGGGGCGTTTCACAGCGAATCCACAGGTCATAAAATTCGTTCCAAAATAGACAGAAAAATATATGAATAAATATGATAGGAAACACATACGCAAAGAAAGAGGCACAATACATCCAACTGCTACAACTAGAATCTTTTCATTGAGTTACAGGACCTTTGTATTAAATTTCGGTCAAAAACTCAAATTGCATACAATAGCTGTCGTCTACCAATTTTTCCAACCAACCCCTTTTACATGAAAATGATCCCCATATATAGAAAAATAATGTCACCCTTGGCTATTAGGGTCGAGCTACTCTCTCCTAGAATCATGGATCTGGTTTCTTTGAAAGAGAGCAATAACTTCAACGATTTTACTAAAAATAGGAAACTTGACTTTTCCAAATCATAATCGTAACCGAGATATTATCTAAAATAATTGATCATTATCAAAATTTGACCCTATGGTGGTTATAATTCATCATTTTCACTTCTGGACACTTTTTCATCCCTGCACAACAAGTCTGCTATGTAACAGTAAGCTACAGCAAAAAACGCAACGGATTGCGCAGCAAACTGGGAAAATAGGCGTTAAATATGACATCGTATATCACTTATAAAACATTATTTTTAGAAAATGAGAGAGGTTTTGTAATTAGGATCGTTATAAATAAAAAACTCTCTCGGTTTCTTGAAATTCATCTCCATTTGGACGGAATACGTGTCGCAAAAACATGTCTTGGAAAGGAAATCATGAAAACTGAAAAATAGGGCTCAAATATTCCTTTGAACCTCCCAATCCGTGACACAGTTTTCAAATATGAGAGAGTTTTTTTATTATTTGGTTTGTCCTAAAAAAAAACCTCTCAAGGATTTTCAAAATTCCTCTCAAATTGGTCCTAAAATGATCTTTAAGTTGACCACTAAACCAGTCATTTGGGCAGCGTGACCTGTAGCCTGTGCGCAGCAAAATCCATTGCGTGGTGACATACTCTGCAAAAAAACATACTATGTGTGATAGAATCCACTGCGCGACAACATCCTATGCATGACAACATCCATTGCACGACGAAATCCACTGCGCGATGAAATCCACTGCGCGACAATATCCTATGCGCGACAACCCACTGCATGATGAAATCTAGTGCACGATGAAATCCATTGCGTAACAGGAATCCACTGCGTGACGAAATCCATTGTGTGACATAATCCTTTGCAAGGTGAAGTGATCTATGCAACACATAGAAAATTTTGCAGTGCGCAGTTGCAAATGGAAATGGAACATATAAATGACAGGCTTCCTTTTGAAACTGACCCTTGGAGATGTTAAATGTTGCCAGTCATAAAAAAAATATGGGTGCTAACAGGGATGACTTTGCAAATTTTTGACAAACTTTTAACCTTAGCCATGAAAATCATGGTGCTAACACACCTGACGCTCGCACTCTTGTCACCAATGATATTCCTTTCTTGGGAGATCATAAGATCGTGTATGAATGTGTTGGTGTAGTTCTTTTGAAAGACTCTTCCCTTATGGGTACTTTCCCTGCACCACTTCCTCCTACCACACAACATATTGCTACAATCAATATGATTTCGACTATGGCCTATCAATATTTAGAATCATATGATCGTTGGATTGTGCCTAGTCCGTTAGAATTGGATGCACTAGGTGACATTATGCCACTTAGTCTAGTCGAGGCTTCATACGTTTCTATTCAATCTGCCTCTCCCTCCACGGATGACCAACATATATTGGCATCCAACACTTATTCAATGACATCTTGGTTGAACTCCTTGTCTTCTACTTCTAGCTACATTTCCTATATTTTTCCTTCAGACGAATTCATTATGGAAATGATTAGCATTGACGAAGTACCTTGGGATGACAACCATCATCGCTCCTCTTTTCTTCCACCTCTAGAAGAAATTCAGGAATATATACACTCTATATTCCCCCTCGATGTTTTTGATTCTCCACAATATCCTATATTTAGCCAAGATAATATTTTTGAGGGGAATTTAGGAAACATCTCTCCTATGGTCGCTATTGATATTTCAATCAAAGAAGGTATCGTGGAAAATATTAATCTCGGTGCTAATTGTTCGCCAGAGGAAGTGGTTTATTACACTACCTTATTTAAATAATTATGTGATGTCTTCACTTGGAGATACGAGGAAATGTCAAGGATTGATCCTTCGATCATTGTGCATGAAATAAAAACTTACTCAGGCATTAAACTTGTCTGAAAAAAACTTCACCCAGTTCATCCTATGAAAACTGTGGACATAAAGGCAGAAGTTGAGAAGCTATTAAAATTTGTCTTTATCTATCCTATCCCCTTGACGGAATGGGTTTCTAACATTGTTTTGGTCGCTAAGAAACAAGGGACCATTCATGTCTACATTGATTATAGGGATATTAACAAGGCTTGTCCAAAAGAAAATTACCCCACACCCTTCATCGACCAAATCATTGATAATTTCACTAGCAACGTTATTTTCTCTTTCATGGATGGATTCTCATAATATAACCAGATTGACATTATACACGTTGATCAACATAAGACAATATTCCCGTGGAGAACTTTTGCCTATCAGAAACTACCATTTGGTCTAAAAAATGTTGGTTCTACTTTCCAGTGGGCCATGTCGTATGCTTTCCATGATATCAAACATATTGCAGAACCTTACCTCGATGATTTACCTGCCCATTCATCCAGTCGATCGGACCATATTGGTCATCTACAGGGCATTTTTCTTCGATGTTAGTTCTACCGTATTCATTTGAACCCACATAAATTCATCTTCACTGTTGAATCTGGTCGACTCCTCAGTTTTTTTGTCTCCAAAGATGGGATTAGGGTGGATCCCTTAAAGATTAAAGTTATTCTTTCTTTACATCCTCCTAATAATCTGGCCCAACTACAAAGTTTTCAGGGGAAGGAGAACTTTCTTTGTTGTTTTATATGTAATTACAATGATATTACCAAAGGATTTATGTGATTGTTGCAGAAATATACTCCTTTCATCTCAGATGACACCGCTTAACAATATTTTGATGCTCTTAAGCATGCGTTGACCCATAAACCTCTTTTGCATCCTCTAAATTATGCACAAGACTACATCCTTTACTTGGCAACCTCTACTTCCACTATCGCTATGGTGTTAGTTCAAGAGGACCCTAATGATGAAGAACATGTGATATACTATCTGAGCAAGAGTCTATTCAGTCCCGAGCTTCGATATTCTCATGTTGAAAAGTTGGCTATGGCAACCATCATTGTCGTCCAAAGATTTCTCCATTGCATCTTGTTATGCACTGCCACAGTCATTATGGACTCAAACCCCATGTATCATATTCTGACACGTCAAGTACTTGGAGGAAAATATTCCAAATGGATTATTATTCTTCAGGAATTTGATCTTGAGTTTGCTAAGTCTAAAGCTAAAAGTCCTTGGTTTTTGCAGAACTTATATGCGATCTTCCCGATGTTGATGAAGATATTGAGCCTAGAGATTCTCTCCCCGATGAATCTATGTTCCTCATTAGCACGCCCAATCCTTGGTATGGAGATATCCTTCTTTATCTTCAAACCCAACGTTTTCATCCCGATATCTCCCATGAAGAACGTTGTCGTGTTCGTTACCATTCTAAATGCTACCTTATCATCGGTGACACTTTGTATCACCATGGTATTGACATTATCTTATGATGTTTTTTAACTCATGATGAGGCTGAACGTGTCCATAATGACTGTCACCTTGGATCATGTGGAGGTCACCTTTCTGGGATGGCTACAACTCATAAAATCTTACGCCTGGTTACTTTTGGCCCTTTATCTTTGAAGATTGTATTGAGGCTGTCAAAAAATTCCCACCCTGCCAAATTTTTCATAAAAAGGCATGCACCCACCCTGCTCTGCTACATCTTGTTGTCGCCATCAACCACTTTTCCAAATGGGGCATTGATTTTATGCAGTGTAAGCCTACCTCATCCAGGGGGCAGGGTCATATCATCGTTTCCATTGATTACTTCACAAAATGGGTTGAGGTTATGCCTACTTTTATTAATGATGGTCGTACTACAACTCTTTTCATCTTCAACTGCATCATCACTCGCTTTGGTGTTCCACAATCCATTGTCACCAATCATGGTTCACACTTTCAAAACCAGATGATGAGTGAATTACATGTCAAGTTGGGTTTTTTCCATGAGAACTCATCCCCCTACTATCCTCAATAAAACGGACAAGTTGAAGCTATCAACAAAGTCCTTAAAACCATGATTCAACACATGGTGGGGGAAAACAAAAAATCTTGGCATCTACAAATTTTATTTGCTCTCTGGCCTTATTGCACCTCAGTGAAAACTGAAACTGGATTCACCCCTTTCCAATTAGTATATGGCATAGAAGCAATATTACCAATCGAGTGGGAAATTCCTTCATTGAAACTCAAAGTAGAACTCCTGCCTCACACTTTTGTTGATGAGGAATGTTTCCTATATCTAACTAGGTTGGATGAAACATGTCATGATGTCTCTCTCGTTAACGAGACATATAAAAAATGAATGAAGAGTCAATATGAAAAATCTGTCCATCCTCGTACTTTCATAGAAGGAGGCCTAGTCCTCATTTATGACCAGGCTCACGATAAGTTAGGGATAGAAAAGTTAGAACCTCTATGGCATGGTCCTTACATCGTAAAACGTGTATTACATGGAGATTCCTATGATCTAGTTGACTATGATGAAATTTCTCTTAGTGAACCCACAAATGGGCTTTACCTTAAAAATTACCATGCATAGAACATCTAGCATGTGTGCTTTGTACACTATTGTATTATAGTTTTGGTGTGTCTTTTCTCTTGCATGTACGAGTTTTGTGTTAGCCTCTTATACTTTTTCTTGTGATTGTGTGCGCATATGACATCTTCCTTTCCTATCTTTGTCAGGTTTGTGAATGGCACTAGTCGACAAACCCATAACATTTCTTCTACAGCTTGGGTCATTTACCACTCTGATGAGTTAGTGAGTTCAAGAGGCATTTTCCTAGGATCGGTAACCAATAACATGGCAGAATATCATGTTGTCATTGGACTTTTAACCGAGGCCTCCTCCCTAGGTATATCTCGTATAATCATTAAACTATACTCTCAACTCGTGGTTTGCCAGCTTAATCGGGTCTATGCCATTCACAATCCTATCCTATTGAGTCTCCACCTATGAGTTCATTGTCTTGAAAGAATGTTTGAATTTACAGAATACAGATACATACCAAGAAGACTCAACACAACTTTGGATTCACTAGAAAATTATATTATGGATCGGTATCTCACTCATACATGGAATTTTATAAAGAAAATGAACCATATAAAACACATCACATGTAAAATAAACACATCACACAAGATTATTTGCAAACATCATTGGCGCCACAAAACTCATATATATATATATATATATATATATATATATATATATATATATATATATATATATATATATATATATATATATATATATATACTGTGTGATAGAAAAATGTTTGGTTACATAAAAAATGTACATAGAAGGGAAAAATGTGGCCCTCATGCCCATGAAATCATCATAAAGACTACACAAAACATCTGGAGGATCCTAATCCTCCTACACCATGTTCTCTGAGTGGCACACCACTGCACAAGACACTCATCTAAGCAAGTAGTTTAGACTCTCAGGAACCCCCACTATATGCCTCTGTAAATGTAGAGGTACATCTCGCCTCCTGAGAGGAGGGACACCCATCGTAAGACCACGAAGGTTCCTCTCAACCTCCCAGAAGACCCCCCACCGCTACCTCATGCTCTACAACTATTTTTGCATCTTCTCGATTCCCTAGAGCTGGCATCTCTATCGGATGTGTTTCACTTCTGTCTGCATGGTGAAACAATGCATCTGTTAAAAACCACTCTATGTACACATAAAAATAATATAAAATTAAAAAAAAAAAGGTCAAAAAAAACTTGACAAGGTCTTTGGTTTCATACCTGACACATCCCAGTCTATTCCATCTGGAAGTACCAAGTCCAGGCTACCCAGGAAATCTACTCTGGCGTATGGAAAGTCCTTAATGACAATCAATTGATGACTCAACCAAGAAAAGAAGTCCGTTGTGAATTTAAATTTTGAGTCAGTTCCCAACCTTGGAGACAAACTTGTCCACCTTTCCATGCGTGGTTCACCCATAAGTTGTGCCACTAGTGCAATATGTGGTTTCATATGTGGGATTCTCTCTAAGAAGAATGAAACCAAAAAGGAACCATACCCAAATTGTTTATGTTTCCCCGTCTTGCATTTTTTAATTTGGTTCTTCACATTGTGAAGGAAAGTTTCACCCCAGTTGAACAACCTTGGCTCCACGCATTGTAGAGCATAAGCCATTTGGGATCTTCAAGCCAAATGCGCATTGGTTCTACCTTCCAAATTTTTTATGGAAAACAATATGGATCGAAGAGGAAAATCTCTATCCTCTTTGATCACGATTCGACCTCCAACCAATCACGACCCCTGAATACAACGATTTTCCATGTACACTTTGAAAGGCACTGGAACTACTCGTTGTTAGGATAAAATGATAGGAACCCCTCTCTTCGAGAGGTCGGTCAAAGAGTATATTTCCTATAACTCACTTTTGAGCATTTTTAGTCCAGTGTAGAATGCCTGTTTGACGTCATTCCATAACCCAATCATATACTCAAGTAAAAGGGCTTCCTTTTTCATCTTTTGTAGTTTAAAGTACTTGAGGAGGCCACAATTCCTCAAAGCGGCCCTCATTTGGGGGTTTTGCAATGAGACTATGTTGTCAAGCTCATGCTCATTCTCCTTCCACTCAATCATGTCTTTTATCAATGCAAATTGCAAGAACATTCAATTACAATCCATTAATCATCTCATCCTAGCAAATTTTTGGGTATTTTTAGCTTAAATATCAATTTGTTTTTTTCATTATGTGTCGACACTCCCTTAAATGCATACACAGAGAGCCAGTGCTCCCCTATAGTGCATACCAGGGCACCAAAAACATGGTCAATGCTCCCTTCATCCCTTTGAGGGAGCATCGATCTTGTTCATCACCTAGGGATTCCTAGGGTGCCCAAGATCAAACAAAAAACTACCTAAAATCAAATTTTAAACCATACAAAATGATTGGAAAGAGTTAAAGACCAACCTGATCCAAAAAAAAGTGAAAAAGGTTGACTGTATATCTAATGCCAACAACCTCAAAATCGCTCTCCAAAATCGAATTTCCCACTACTAGAAGATTTTGGCGCAAATGAAATGGTAAAAACATTTTTTAACCCTATTTCATTGATATATACTTCATTTTTTGCTAACATATAATTTAGTTTGGGTTTTAAAATCATTTTGGAGATGTTGGCCCTTGACCAAGTTTTGAGGAAATCTTGGTCAGGTTTGGCCACTTTTTGGACTTCAAAGCAGTGATCGATGAAGGAGCGCCCAAGCGAAGCTGAGATTGCGGATCTCACTTGTTTTGTGGACCCAGCAAGGGGTTCATTAGGTTTTTTATATTAGGTTTTTTGTAATGGGTTATGGGATGTTGGCCCATGGGTTTACCCATAATTGGGCCTTTTTTAAGGAATGTAAAAGTATAAATAAGTAAGAATGTAATGTAGAAAGGGTGTGACTAGCTATGTGCAAAAGAAGTTTAGAGAGAGGAATCTAAGTAGATAAGTGCAAGTGGTTCTGAGTTTCTTTGTGCAACAGAATGTATATGTAAGGCTTTGTGCTTGATAGAGGAGTTGGTTCTATGCCTTGACCTGATTTTGGGAAGGTGGATCTATTGCTTAGTGCACAGATCACCTGTCTGGTGCGAAGCTTAGATTTGCGGCTTAGTGCACAGGAGCAGATGAATGTAATAGATTTAAGACTAATAGAGAAGAAGAAGAAGTTGGTGGATGTAGCCCCACACTGGGGTGAACCACGTATATCATGTGTTGATGGTTTTCTTTGTGCTATGATGTTTATGCTATGGATCTTCTTAGTGAATTGCTTGTTATGTATGATAGATAGATCTATGAATGCCTAGTGATTTATTTATGTTGAATGTGCTAGATCTAAATTATGATGCTAAGTGTGATGTGTATTTTGTCATTGTTACTTCGAGTACACTTTGATCACCACATACATCCCGAAAGGAATACGCATATTTGGGAGTCAGTTGAGAAATATCCCACTGTTGAAGAACAATGACTTCAACCTTGGAGACAGAAAGAACTACATGATGCTCATGCCTCACAGATATTTGACAAAGACCACTGGGAAGAAGCCTTTCCTGGGCTCTCAGCCCTGGATTAAGGAGCTCGCATAGTCCACGATACTGAATGTGATGAAGATCCTCATTTTGGTCAACACCAGGAGGTTAACGCTTACGTTAAAATCCTCCTGCCATGCTACCATAGCGGATACATGTGGCTCGATAGGAGGATTACTCTATATTCAACGTTGATCCACCATATTAAAAGATTGAGCATGTAGGGACCTGACCCTCAGCAGTTTTACCCAAGGAAGACGTCAGATCGCTCCCTGGCACAGTGCATCAAGGAGGGATACAACGAAGTCAAGAAGGGAAAGTGAGGCTACAAGGTATCCTCTATCAAGGACGGCGCAGTGTGTGTCACTTGTCAACTCATATCTAGAAATCTTGTAAGAAACAATCGCCCCACACAGGTCACTGGGTTTATGGTGGACCATGCAGGAAAATGCGTGGAGGGAATGCAGATGAATTGGGCGAGTTGCCTCATCAACGAGCTCAAGAAATACTGTCACAAATCTCAGGATTAGGGATATGACTTCCACTTTAGCTCTCTAATCATAATTATTTCATTTGTCTCTTGGAAAATTTTATAAGGAGACACCTTCCCAGAGATTGAACCGTCGAAGTCGTTGGCCATGAGGTTCTCAACCTTGTGGTACACCAACAACATGTCGAAGCAATGGAAGTCAAACATTGTGTTCCATGCGTACTATAAATAACTGAAGTTTTCCATTGAGTCGTTCCCATGCATGACACCATGCACCTTACACTAGTATAGACCGATAGCCAAGTTCCGCACAGATCTGCATTTTATTTATATAACTACGCGTAGAGATGAGATCAAGGAGGAGTTTCAATCTTATTACAAGTTGACAGATGAATACATGGAGCAGATCACAAAGGAATGGGCAAAAGAATTTTAGACCCCTATCATTGATGTCAAACTCTCTGATGTTGACATCATAGGAATCCCCTTAGTCACCCGGTTCGAGCATGCAGGATAGTCTAGTGCGAAGAAGAAGAAGAAAAAGGAGAAAGTTCAAAATATATATACTGATGAGGAGGACAATGCCTCGAAAGAAAGTGGATTTGGCTTACCCGCGGGAGGAGGAGGAGGATGAGAAGACAAAGTAAATGGATAAGGAGAAGGGGAAGAAGGAGAAAATCAAGGAGAAGGTGAAGCTACACTGTCGAATGACCCCCTTAATGAAACAGAAACACCGTGAAAGAGGAAGGTTTCTTCACAAAAACCTTTGGAAAGAAAGAAAACTCACACCAACAAGCCCCATTTGGAGGCCACGCTCATAGAATTTGATATCGATATAGTTTGTGGAGCGATGGAGGATGTATCTAAAGATACCTTGCAGAGATATGGAGCAAAGCAGGAGGATCTGTATGTAATGTTCGAGTAGGAGCTGAAGGAGATACATCAAGATATTCAATTGACCTACACAGTGTCTACTGTGCCTTCCTCGTCGGAGACTACAGAATTGGGTGATGAGCTTGCCTAATTGAGAAGATTAGCAGATGCAACAGAGGCTCGACTTCAGAGAGTCCAAGAATAAAAGGAGAAGGCCACAAAATCTTTGAAGCAAGAGAAAGAAGAGGTATTAGAGAAAATACGAGTTACGCGGTACTGTGTAACTTCTTATGAAAATGAGAATTATGAGTTCCAGGCGATGCTCGAGGAAGACAAAGTGAAGATACAGAGGTAAAAGGACCAACTTCTCGCAAAGTAGACTATGGTAAAAGAAGCAGTGAGCAAAGCACTTCTCTCTGTGCCAAGCTTGGCATAGGAGGAACATGAGTCAGTCGAGGTTCAAGTGGTGAAGCTCGCTAAGGCCATCTAGTAGCTTCAAGCAAGAATAATGGAGTTGGAGACCCAATCAGTGCTAAGCACTTTTCATAAGGTGCACGATCAAAGGGAGGAATCCACTAAGAGAACAGTTGGAAGGATTAGGGCCCTCGCCTCAGAATACAAGCAACTAAGTGATATAAGTGCACAGAATTATGAACGCCTCACAGAAGATCCAGAGCTAAGGAAACTGGAAGCACAGTAACAGGAGGCACACCAACAAGAACTTTTAGTACATGTGAAGATGAAGCTACTCACTACGATAGAAAGAATGAAGAGATCTTAGGAAAAGTGCGTGGTTCAGCAACAGATTATTGCCATCCAGGGAAGGGTAATTGAAGTTGCATAGAAGCTACAACCTATGCAGGATGGAGCCTGCAAGGTGTTTGAAGATATTGAAGGACAAGTATTGCAACTAGACCAAGTGGTTGCAATAGTAGAACAATGCCTGGAAGGGCCTGTTACAGAGAAGATGATCCAAGAACTCATTGAGCAGGAGGCTCAAGTGAAGCAACAAGTCGAGGCATCTCGAGTGAATCTTGAATCCTTTGAAGCAGCATTGCCCAAACCTAAGTGACTCAAGACAAGTCACAAGTGAGTGTTTGGGGCCTGTTGGCTCTCGACCAATTTTTGAGGAAATCTTGGTCAGGTTTGACCACGTTTTGGACTTCGATGCAGTGATCAAGGAAAGAGCGCCCATGCAAATCTGAGATTGTGTATGTCACTTGTTTTGTGGACCCAACAAGGGGTTCATTAAGGTTTTTTTATTAGGGTTCTTTTAATGGATTATGGGATGTCGGCCCATGGGTTTACCCATTATTAGGACTTTTTGTAAGGAATGTAAAAGTATAAATAAGTAATAATGTAATGTAGAAAGGGGGTGACTAGCTATGTGAAAAAGAGTCTTAGAGAGTGGAGTCTAAGTGGCTAAGTGCAAGTGGTTATGAGTTTCTTTGTGAAACAGACTATATATGTAAGGCTTTGTGCTTGATATAGGAGTTGGCTTTGTGCCTTGACCTAATTTTGGGAAGGTGGATCAGGTGCTTAGTGCGCAAATCACTTGTCCGGTGTGAAGCTTGGCTCTGTGGCTTAGTGCATAGGATCAGATGATTGTAATGTATTGAATACTAATAGAGAAGAAGAATAAGTTGGTGGACGTAACCCCACATTGGGGTGAACCACGTATATCATGTGTTGATGGTTTTCTTTGTGCTACGATGTTTATGATGTGGATATTCTTAGTGCATTGATTGTTATGTATGATAGATAGATCTATGAATGCTTAGTGCTTTATTTATGTTGAATTTGCTAGATCTAACTTATGATTCTAAGTGCAATGTGTATTTTTTCATTGTTACTGCATCGATCTATCCTTAGGGTTGTTCTGCAATATGAATGAATTTGATAAACTAATGCATGTTATCTTCTAAGTACTTTGTGAAGTGTTATAATCACAGATCTGTATCCCATCTTGGTTACATACACCTGAGTCATGTAACCCCCCCTGCCTCTACCTTGAGTGAGACTTTGCCTGCCTCGCAAGTGTTGGCAAACGGGCCTGTAGTTAGGGGTTTTTTGGTGCGTTATTGAAGCATTGAACCCTAGGTCTACCCCTATGCCAACATATGTCACTAATACCTTGGAATGTGTAGTTTTCATCACTTGCAGGTTTTGAAGTAGTATTGTTCTGTTTAACCTTGTCGCACTTACGATCATGGTCTTGGTTCCTTCTCATGCTCGAAAAAACATGAGAACGTAACTGATTACACTTTTTTCTCTTTTTCAGACTCGTAAGGATATATGAAAAAGGAACCCCCTGGAGTCTCCTTTAAGCTCTTTTCAGACTCTCTAAACATGAAAATATTGTCGAGTCATCTTGATTCCTTTCACACTCATTAAAAGGTTTGAAAGGGCGTCTTTCGAGTGGTAATTTATCTCTTTTTTGGCCTTGTGAGACTAAAGTTACAAAAAATTACAATCCTGGAGTCACCTTTAAGATCTTTTCAGACTCTCTAAACATGAAAAACCATCGAGTTTTCCTTCTCTTGACTCGCTAAACTACACATTGAAGGGACCATATGGGAACGAACCCTTACTTCTTCCAATTTGTTAAAAAAAGGAAGAGGGACTTACCGAAGGTGAGTTATATCGAGCATGTGTTACCCTCCTCAAGCTTGTTAAATTAAAAATATGTACTCATCTATCTGGATGGGGGGAAAATTTGAAGGAAGCAAGCCAAGCCATTTTTGGCAACATCATAGGTCACTCTTGTAGTTTCCCTTGAACACGACACATTGTCTATACATACATTTTAATCTGTTGAACCTCTATACTGAACTAATCCTCTAAGTTTATTTTCTCATTTGGATCACCCCAAAAAAATTCATAGTATCCACTGCATCATGTTTTGGTCCATGTCGTGTTTCTGTTGTTTGTGCCTCGGTGTTAAAGGGAAGTATCTGCCTCGAGAGTCAACCATCGCAGATTTCTATTTTCGTTACCCATGTCAGTCCATACTCATTTGATTAACCATATTACATCTCTATTTCAGTTTCATGTCGTTGATGGGGGATACATCAAGGCCCTCCTTCAACGAGTCTTTTCTTGTCAACTTCAACACATCTTCCAGAAATTAGACTTAGAAACCATTTAGTACCATGGGACCTGCATGCCTCAATGGCAGGCCTCTTCACCTCCAACAGTAGGTTTACATCATTGACCTCTGATCGGATAATTCCATGAATGTTCGACTTCAAATCATCTATTCACATTCATTGGATTGTACTAGGGTACCTTGGGAATCATTAACATCAATAGTGATTTCCCTCACACTTGTTAACAGTTTCCTGAATGATCGGTAATCAAGTGGTTTCTACCATGTTCGATGTCAAAACATCCATTCACATGGTTAGATTCATACCACATCAGGATCGGTAAGAATACCCTGGGTTGAGTGGTCACTATGTTATCTATTTTACCCAGGCTGTGAAAGGAGATCATTTGAGCACATTGTTATATATATTGTCACATAGATCCACTTTGTATTGGTTTGTGGATATGTTTTGTCATATCGTATATCCAGTGTGTAATTCTCGTGGCTAGGGTCAGTTCATGTCATGGAAGTATATATCCACATTGTATCTTTGGTGTCTATACCCTTCAGTCAATATGATTATGGATTCGTAGTGTATTTTATGGCGGCCATACCTTGAAACTCCTTTATCAATCAAGCATAGGTATGTATGCCTTGGGTTTGAAACATGTCATGACATTTTTCCGATGGTTGTTTTCAACTTCTACCAAGTTCTCTAACTCCATACCCTTGCTTCGACAATCTACAAAGTACTTCAGTGATTAGTGTCCGTCTTCTGACTTCAGACTTTGGGGAGAAATCTGTTACACGTCAAAATTACTCACTTCGATGATGTCTCATTGTCATTGTCGCAAGTGTCACAAGTGTCACAAAATCATATTGTTGTCTAGCCTATGTCACATCATGGAGGAAATCATAAGAACACTTGATATATCCTCTAAGGTTCATTAGAAGATAAAAATATATCTCTTGGAAAAGTGTACCAACTTATACCTTGATAAATTACCATCATAAAAGTATTTTTGGAGATCATCACTCCCCTGCTCACTTACAAGGAGTGTTATTGCTTCTTTCCCTCTTAGCAGGGAGTGTTGCAATGCTTTGTGGCCCACTTTGAGGGAGCATCGATCTGTTGAGCAAATCTTGGGGACAAATCCCCCTTATCTCTAAAGGACAACTGAGAAATATCTGAGTTAGCTTGGCTCGAATCCAAATCCAAAGCCGGATCTAAGGGGAGCTCCACAAATAATGGAGCCATATCCTCAACTTATCCCAAGAATATCTAAGGTGGTTATGCCTCGCAAATCCTATATAAGGAGGCATTCTCATGGTGAAAGGAGGGAATAATCAGTGAAAATTATTGTCATTGTGATTGTGGATCGTTTGAGCAAGGGGTTGGACAAGGATAGCTTGGTGAGGCTGCTACACCTACATCTACACTTTGTAAGAATGTTTCCTTCAAGATTGTGTACATTTGCATGATCTTGTCTTTTGGATAAATCTATATTTAAACTAATCATGGTAGAATAGAAAGTATGCTTTGTCTTTGTTGTTTATTGGATTGCAGGACTCATTAAAGGACTTGGAGATCAAGTTCAACTTGGACTGAGCGAGGACAAACTTCATAAAAAGGTATTCATACTTTCTTCCTCTTCTCTATTGACTAGTTTAGCTATGTTTAAAGGAAAGTCAATTTTCAAAGTTAGCACTTTTTTATCTTGTTCATAGGGGTCTAAGATACAAGAGGGGATTCACCTATCCATAGGGGCATTTTCATACAACAAATTCCCTCCAAGTAATTTTCTTTTCATCAATGTGTTGCACTTGCACAAATTGGTCCCACCACATTGATTCTTTTCCCTTAAGTTGGTAGATGGAAATTTTTCCTTCTTCCTATGAGGATTAATTTGGAAACTAAAAGTACTTCCTCATTCCCAATATCCAGGTCTCTGCATATTCATCTTTCTTATGCTCACCATCAAAGGTAGGAGGCTTGATCTTATTCATAGCTCCTTGTAGTTAATCAACTCTAAACCTCGTCTTATGCTTCCTGACTTGATATGGACTTGAACTATTGTTTTCTTTTCTAGATGAATTCCTTGGTGACTGGTGATGATTCCTATCAACACTTATTTTTTCTCTTCTTTTATCATGAGACCTATGACTGCCTGACTTGCTTGATTTTGTCTCTTTATCCATTTTATTATCTATTATGTCCAAGCTCTGTAGAAAATTTATGTTGAAGCCATATTACTTCTCTTTGGATTTCATAAGCCTCTCATTATCATCCTTATAACTTTGGACATCTTTTTGAAGGCTCTTGATGGTATCCACCAAGTTCATGCTTTCTTCCTTCTTTTCTCCATGACCATTTGATTATGTCCCTACATTACCCATGCTGACATAAAACTCTCTTACTTCATCTTGATGGTTTTAAGCCCTCTATGCATATTCCATACCCCCGATATTTATGCTAATCCTATTCTTATCTATTTTCTTTTAACTTTTCAAAATTTGCAGGAAACAGGATTTGTAATAATTTAACAAATCTTTAAATACTATTCACCATTCTTCCTTTTAAAATACACACGAAATATTATTTCTGATATATTGTGAATTTTACTGTACAATTCACATTTATGGGTGCATATTTGGACTGTTCTTTTCAATACCTTTCCAATGACTATTTTCTTTCTCAATTCCGAGTTATGAGAAGAAAGTTATGGTCATTTAAAAATTGCCCATTTTCTCCTTTTACACACCCTTCAACCAGATGCAAATTCATCCTTGTTCTTGAATCCCTACTCAAAATTATTTAAGATTTTGATACGAGCTCAATTGGTTTTCTTCATGACAAAATTTTTCACAATCTCACCAATTTTCACCTTAATATGACTTTCATGCTGCTAGATACAGCGTGTTGAAGTTTAAGGCCCATTTATAGTTTTAGCCTTGGATGATGCATATGTCTTTTATGCTTTCCTATGCATCTATAGGTGACAAAATTTATGTTTTGAATCCATGACTATATTCTATGGCTCAATATATTTCTTTGGACTTCTCCTATTCCCCAATCCAACTTATGAGTAGGAAGTTATGTCCTTAGGAGTGAACTGATACCCAGAATTTTACTGTGCATTGTTTTGTCTGTAACTTCCTCATACAAGCTCTTTTTGATGAATGGTTTAAATCATTAGAAAGATCTCCATGAGATATTTTATTTTAATTGTAGATACACATTGCACCTTGGTACACTCAATTCTCTTGGTTTTCAAGTACCTGAAAAATACGTTTAGGCCTTCAAAATTTGTCTGCGAGTGCATGACTTGCAAAACTTTGTAATTTAATGAGAAAATTAACTAATTTATGTTGACATGGTGATTTTTATGACATTATGGGTCGGATTGGCACCCATATATGATTCCCTATCATCCTCTTGAACTTCCTCGTTAGCCTTCTCTTAATTCTTATTTCTCTCTTTCCTTTACGCAAGCTTGGAATTCAATAAAATAATAATACTCCATGGACCCACCTAACTAGTTGGCACATTTATAACCATGGATGGGACAGTTTATTGGTCATGAGGATGGGAGGGTCCCATCCCACACCTTTTTTTTGGTCATGAGGATGGGAGGGTCCTAATATGACGACTGAGATCGGGCACGATCAACGACCAAAAGGCCATGTCATACCCAAATATGCATGACCTTTAATGACCCTTTGGGTTGCAATGATGATTTTCTCATGCTACATAGCACAAACTAAGTGATGTCACATGGTATAAGGGTCAGAAGCCAAAACCTATTTTCCCCCACATGACAATGGTTTATAGTATCAATTAAACCACATGTGTGAATAGATCCCACGTCAACTACCATGTCACCTCCACGTCATGTTGACGTCATATATGGAAAAATACCTAATATTTTCAAATTTTTCTCAATTTTCAAAATTGCATAATTTTGAAATTATTTTCGCGGCCACCATCATACTCTAAAATTAATCCTTTATGATGCGATATTTCTCCCTAGGCATGCCAATTTGGCTTCTACTCTTGAAATTCGACTCTTCCACGTCAAATTCTCCATGCATTAAACTGTATAAATTGGGGTTTTCTCAATTTCGCCCATTTCACTATGGTTGTACTGTAACTTCCAAAAATTATTAATTCATCCAATTACAGTCCCTAAAAAATCCAAACTAAAATAAAAATTTGGTATTTTTAATCCCTAACCAATTTTACATCAATTATTCATGAAATTTCCCCCAGTTTCACTATAGTAATTTTGACAAACATATTGCAGACATCCCTTTCAAACATGTTTTCCAATAGTTTGCATGCAGACTCTGCAAACTAATCTTTAATTCTTTGTCTATGTCTCATATAGGCTCAGTGTTGAACCTGTGGCTATGATACCACATTGTAACGTAGCCAACCTCCTAGTTGAGTCCCAATACCACATTCTAACGTCCCCATTACCAACAAACCGACAACAAATTTTCTCTGATACTAGGTAGTATCATTCCCAACCCCAAGTTAGGAAATGCCCCAGTAAATTAGCAACTATGATACCATTAATGTAAATAAAAATTTCTCTACATATGCACAAAATTATACAACCCATAAAAATACAAACATGCATAATAATACAAGAAAAGACCATCACAAAAAATACATAATTAAGCACACATTAATTAAATAAATACATATAATACACTTATCTTATCTTTTGTGAATAATCGCCAACTGCATGCAAAACTCAGAAGTTCCTCCCAGCCATATACTTTGCTACTCATAAACTCTCAACAACAGGTCACCCCCAAGCTGGGGATAAAACTCCACTAGGGTGTTCAAGGGTCTAAATTCCCTTTAACTCAACAATAGGAATCACACCCAGAGTCGTGGACCAATTAGAATCTTCCCTTTTTAAGGTAGTGTGATTCTTTAGATTAATGGTCTGACAAGTTTCGATGGGCTTTAATTTTGGTTAAGGGGATATCTTATTCCACATGGGATTTTCTCTTCCTTTTTCTATTAGTTTATTTATAGAGTATTCAGTAACTAAGCTCTGAACAAGGTTGGGCATAGGTTAACCTTTTCCAACAACGTGTAAATGATACCTCACCTCAATCAATATTTAACAATAATATTATTGTTTATTAAGCAACAAATATCATTTAAGAATTGAAAGAATATCATGTACGAGAAAAACATATAGCTAGAAATACTTCTTATTACTGTATAACACAAGCGACTTTAAAACACCATCGAAATTACACCAACATCCATTTAGCAATCATGATTATTCAAGATAACTTAAACATAATTAAAATCTTATTAAATCTCTTGCAGCTGATAATTGTATGTAGAACAATCCATAGATTACGTTAATCCACAAGATTTGGCAGAAATTTGTCTCAGACTCTAAGTGAGCTTTCTATTAAAATTGAAAGTAATTCTTCTCATAATTATCATTCCTTGCACAAAAACCATCGACCTTTCAAAACTAGGTCAACATCCTCATTTATACAAAAATACCATGCAAAAATAGTAATAATGTTTACTTAAAATAGAGAAAACAAAAGATAAAGAGGATTGGGCCCACGAGAAAGATATCAATGAACTTCAGTCATCTCAAAAGATCCACCTTGTCATATGTTGACCACTAGGAGAAGAAATATTCACAAGTATGCAGATACAAGAAGCGATGTTGGTCCATTAGTGCACTAAGCCTATCTTTCATTTCCATCACTTGATGTTTGAAACAATCTATCTTTGGACTAAGGTGTCGCAGAACCTAGGATGCTCCTATCATCCCTTCTAGATCTCTCGGATGTATTCAATTTTTTCTAGAGTCCTATGAGACCTTTTGGACCACTGCATCATTTATTTATGTGCTATCTGGACTAATAGGGTTTCTTATTGATAACCAATGATTTTTTTTATAGAATCTTCTCGTTCTGTTTGAATTGGCTATAGATCTCTCTGATTTCATCTCTTATGAACCCAACTGCATGAGTGGTGTTATATTAATATGCCACCTAATGCATAAGATGCACTAGTTCAACTCTCATATAATCATCTTCTCACTCATCCTCTCTTTCCCTGTCAATGGTAGCACTAGATATATCCAACCTTTTCCTAATAAATCACTCACCCAGGACTGCCTAGCATCCATCGGGGCTTCCTTCATGGTAATAATCACAACAATATCCAGAGTGAGTCTCCTCTTCTTGTCGGTCCTTCTTACTACCACTTGTCTCTTTATGTCATAAGAAATTTTATGGACATTGACTAATTCATCCATAGACTCCAGAATTGGGTGATCCCCCCATGATATTGTGCTACTCAGACTCCCTGAGGTATGAAAGTGTTCCCAAACTGGTTCTTTACCTTTGTCGGACACTAGTACTTGGCTTCTGACATTTTTCAGATTTTTTCTTGATGTGTTCTCTTGACTTGGATATTTAAAAGGTTGCATAGAGATATCTTTGATTTCATTCTCTACATCTTGGGAGTCCTTTCCTTTTCCAATTATGACCTTTATTTCATCCTTTTCAATTGTTTCCATAGGTGTTGTCTTCTCACTGGGTGAGGATGGATCTGGTGTCTTTTCCATGGTTCCTTCAAATTCTTCATCATCATCCTTCTCCTCATGTCCTTGGCTTCTAGGTGTTCTACCTGCTGGTTGTTCTCCCAAATTTGAAACTTCTTTCCTTTCTTCTCTATTTGTGTTTTTTTCATTTGGGACGGAGCCCTAGTCATGTTTATCTCCCTTCCCCATCGAGGTGGCATTATATGATTCCATATATTTTGTTTCATTCTTTTGATCACCTTTATCTTTGGGTTGTGGTTGTCCATGATGTCTAGAGGGTGTAATGATACTATCTGTGGCATTCAGATCTGTCCCCATATCTAAGGGTTGTAGTCTCTAGAATAGATTGGTGTCTAACATTTCTACACTAGCCTCATTCATGATGGGTACTATTGTAATATCCAAATCCTCACTATCATCATCATAGATTGTGATAATATCAACAATTATTGGTGCTAATGTTCCTAGTCCTGGTGTTACTATCACATATTCAATTGATGATCTGGGACCTGACTATTCCACCTATTCATGTATTTCCTCCGGTCGTCCATTGTTCCATGTGGGGGAAGTTTCTCTCAAAGTTGTTTTTTCTTCTTATATTGAACACATGTCCATCGAAGTCTGAAGAACAGTATTCTTCCCATGATGTCGTAACATTCTCTTAGCCTCCTCTAGAAGTATTTTTTCTTCAATCCTTCTTGCCACTCTCCTTGCATCCTCATTTTTTTTTTGTACAACAGATCTTGTTGTCCATTCCAACCACTCTAATTGTTCATATCCTAACATAGCTTTGAAGTGGGTTAGATATGGATTTTATTTTCTCTTCATGACTTCTTCCAAATCTAGAGCATTTTTAGTGAATATCTCTTCGTCAAATGTGTCATGTTCATACAACCAGTGAGATATCACCTGACCAATGTGTTGAAAGACTAGAACTTTTGGTTCATGTTTCCTGTACCTTCCAATGTAGAACCTATACTCTACCTAATTTTGGGCTTATTTTCTGGCCTATGTGGTTTCCTTCACCAAATGATACCCCACATAAAACCCATATGAGATAAATGCCCTCTTATTTTCCTTTATTAAGGAAGTATTGAATCCTTGTAGTATGGTTTGATAGAAAATTTCCCCAAGAACCAACTTATCCGACACATGAGATGGAAGTAAGTGTGGGGAAACCATAGCTCCAAAAATTTTGATGTGGGTACTTTTTTCTTCCAAGTACCAATTCCCTATTCTATATATGACCTTACTTATGGATTCTAAAAGGATCATGTAATTTTTCTTGAAAATCAAGAAATATATCCTAGATAGAAAGTCATCACATATTAAAGTGTAAGACTTCTTGTATTTTTTCTCCCATTAAATGATGAAATAAAAATGTATAGATAGATCGGATACATGCCAACTTAATCCCATCCCTGGGAACACATTTTTGGAACATATTGTGTCTAGAAGATAATATTCCATGAAGAAAACATGGGTTTCATCGGCCTTGGTTTTTTGTGCTTCCTCTACTCGAATGCTCAACTATTTAGAAATGATAGAACCCCAAATGAAATTTTTTCTGTACATAGATACAATATAAGATAATGGCATCTATGCTTCCAAAAATATAGAACAATATTTTTCTTTGTATAACCGACATATTAGGGCCATCACGAAAATGTATGGTTCCCTAAGGTTTATTGTGTTATACCATCATGATGCCCTATTTACAAATTTATTGTCTTCCTTCCACCAAGATGCTAATAGTTGACCTGTGTTATGATGCTCATATAATTTGACCGCAAAATCGTTGTTTAATTTTACTTTGACATCTCTATTTTTATAATATTTTCTAGTCTCCATAGGAATAAAAACCCTAATACATTCCCCATCCACATTATTAAGTATTTATCAACATTGGTATGGTGAATTATCCACTCCAAGGTTTCTCCACAGGGAAGAACAGGGTTCTCGGATGCTACCATTTACAATAAATAATTTTTTATGTTTCAAAATACCTGGTCATCTAATACCCTTACTTTCGGGTCACTATGAGGTGTGCCCTCAGGGAATTCATCATGGTGGATCTTATTTTATAAATTTAGCTAGGAAGGTAGGAGTACCTTGGATGCCATGCTCACGTATGTGTCTTTGTAGAGAGGAGGTGGGTTGGCTATCTTCTTTTGAGACATCTTGATCATTGATTCAGTCTTAGGAGAAAACTCCAATGCATTAGTGGTTGAGATGGAAGCTTCTCCTGCCAGCTCATTCCTTCCCTTCGGTGTCTTTGGTGATTGTTGGGTTGTCAGTCTTCATGGAATAATTTTACCTAAAACAACATAACTTAATTTAGCTTCCTTTATATCAAAAACTTTCAAAATAAGTAATTTGTTGTAGATACCTGGGAACGAAGGGTTTTTCCTAGTTTCAACAGTTGTGATTTTTAGGTCTTATAGAAAACACACCACAACTTAGCTCGGAATGAAAAAAATTTCACTCATGAACTCTTCACAGCAAATAGAACAACTCAAATATGCAAACAATGGTGAGATCATTTCCAAATTGCATTCAAATAGATGGCCTTTGGTGGTCCCATCTGATTTTTTCATAATCAAGTACATAGAAATCCTCTGCATATATTCATTAATGAACCACGTTGTATGTACCATAGTTCCTAGTTAATGCACTACGTAAAATGACAATGAAAATAGACATTAATTCAATTCATTGGGGATTTTTAAAAATAACGAGTTGGCACACAAAAACGTCCAGATCAGGGATCAATCATATCTCCCATAAAATTTTCATTGATTTATTCCATTATTGGGTTGTCGATATCAACATGGACATAAATGCATGCTCAATAGATTTTGCATGGTCAATTTATTGGGATGCAGATGTGGCATCTTTCGATAGGTCAAGATCGTGGAAAGGTGTGCAGAAAGGATCTGGCAATGGAGAGTTCAAATTAACTTCAGGGGTTTGAAAGAACAAAATTAGACGGCCTAGTTTGTGGCTAACCACACTATGATCGATCATCGACAGGGGTATTAACATGCAAAAAGTGCAGATATTGATCTTTGGTTCACCGATGTTGATGGTCTGTTGGTGATCGACGAACACCAAGATTATGTGCTAAAATGTGGTTTATTGGTCTTGGTTTTCCAACATAGATGCATTATTGGTGAGCGACAAGATTGAACACCTACCTCAATAGGGATGCATGGAGATCACATGGATTTGTGTTGGTGATGTGTTAATCATTTTCATGACTTGATATTGTGTTATGAAACTTACCCAAAAATTTGACGGTTGGGATGGCATCCTGAGTTAATCTAATGGTCATGATCCTAAGGAGACTTTGTTATCATCGTTGGCACTTGAATCGTTCCTGGATGAATTTTCTGTAACATCCTCGGCCACCCATGCCAGGCTATGCTACTCCAGAAAATGCTTTCATTCTCTAATACCATGTTGTAACATACCTAGTATCCAACTGAGTTATGCCACATAAATTTTTCGAACTGCATGCAATTAAAACATATAAACACAAAACTCTTGCATAAATTTATATATAGATGTATACAAACATTTATATTGTAAATACACATATTCACATGGGAATGAAAGTAAACATATACATGCAGCATATATAGGAAATACCCATAATTCTATAGACATTTATAACCACACATAGGATAAACCCATAAAAAGAAACACGTAAATAATAATGTAGCATGTAAATTTATCACACATTTGACACTTATATTGGTAATAATATCAACAAATGTGTGTAGACCTTCCACAAAAGTCTCATCCTTAGACCACACTACTCATCACTCTCAGCAGTGGGTCACCCTCGAGTTGGGACTAAACTCCACCCAGGTAAAGGGATTACTAACTATGCTAATGGTTCATAGACAACAGGAAATACTCCATCACAAGTGCCAAATCAAACTAACAACCTACATTCCCTCATTCTCCACATGCATGTCCCACCCCAGGAAGTGTGCCCCTTCTCTGTTCAATATTCCTTCAGCTACCCCACTTCCTTTTCGGTCTTCAACAATAGGCTGGGCAGGAAGTCTCAGAGAATTGTAGCTACAGTTGATCACCTTCAGGAAAAAAATTCCCAACAATTATCTCACCCAGAGAGAAATTTCTCATGGGCTTGACAACCCACCTCTTCAATATCCCACGGGCCTAACAACCTGCTTCTTCAGTCCAACTCCCAAGATAACCAGCTACACCAATAGGTATGGCTATGGATACAGGTTTAGGTACAGTGATAGGAAGGTACAGAGGATAGCTCAATGAGGTGTGAATGATGATGGAGTGATTGGCTAACTACTGGAAGGAATGATAGGAAAATGAACTAAGTCCCAACAATATGTATGCATGTCCCCAACTTGACACTTTTCATGTTGGGAGCTACTTTGGCCCACTTGTCCCAATCTTTATAACTTAGGATAAAATAATTATCCATACTTTATACTTTAAGAAATATTAATATAATATTCATTTTTGGTTTAATCTCCCTAGATTAGCCCCTTTTCCTTAACATTTAGCCCCTACCCTTTCCCTAACTAGTGGAGTTTAGTCCCCCATACTATTTTATCATGGTCAGTCTATGCGCAACGATGTATTTTATATTAATGATTAGACATATAAAAAAATAGATGCACTAGCCTTTAACATCTAGGAGCTTTGGCCTAATTCAAAACATAAGAATCCTAGCTTATAATAACTGGCTCACCAGCCTATAAAACACCTCATATACACAAAGTCTCCCTGGCCTCAAAATCACACGCACTTAAGTTGTTGCACGTGGTATCCTGGAATGTGCACACTTCATCATTTTATTGTGTAGTACAAGCATGCACTATACCAAGGAATGTTCATACAAAAAATGATATCAAACAGCTCACCGGCTTAAGTAAATTTTCATTTACATTTACAATTGGGTTCGACCTAGGGATATTAAAATCTCCTCCCCTTATTTATGCACTATCCTCAGTGAATTATGTACAAATATACAACAAAATTTCAAAAATCCTCAAAAAGATGTGGGTATTCTGCCCACATTGCATCCTCATGCTCCCAAGTAGCGTCCTCAAGACTGTACCAAGTCCATTGGACCTTTACAATCCCTATGGCTCGATTCTGAAGCTGCTTGATTTTCCGGTCCAAAATGTGTACCAAATGCACTTGGAAAGCACCTTCTTGCTCCACCTGAATCACATTCCAATCAATAACATGATTAGCATGAGGTATATATTTCTTGAGTAATGATACATGGAATACATTATGAAAAGACATAGATGCAGGAAATGTAATCATATAAGTTATTGGACCAATCCTCTCTAGGATTTCAAATGGCCCATAATAGCAAGCTGCCAACTTTGAAAAATTTCCCAACTTCATGGAACTTCTGTTGGCTTTCACTTTCAAGAATACATGGTCTCCCACTTTAAATTCCCTATGAGTTATGTCCTTATCAGCATAGATTTTCTGCCTATCCTGGGAAACCTTTAAATTTTGTTTTATTTTTATCATTTGCTCCTCCATTTCCCGGAGTAAATATGTCCCAACCACTTCTCTATCTATTGGGTTATCCCAACTTACCGGTGTGTTGCACTTTCTACCATAAAGTGCCTCAAATGGGCTCATGTTTAAAGATGTTTGGTATCCATTGTTATAAACAAAATCTACTAAGTGTAGATAGTCTTCCAATTTTGAATATTTATCCATCACATACATCCTCAACATATCCTCAATCACTTGATTGACCCTCTCTGTTTGTACATCTGATTCTGGATGATAAGTTGAGCTAAAATTTGAATTTGTTCCAAATCCATTAAATAATCCTTTCTAAAAATTTGAGGTAAATTTTGGATCTCTGTTAGACACAATTGTCTTAGGTATGCCATGTAATCTAGCAATTTCCCTCATATAAACATCAAAGATGTTGGCTTCCTTGTGAGTTAGCTTAACTGGAATAAAATGGGCAGCTTTAGTAATCTTATCCACTACTACCATGAATCATGTTGCTTGTTTGTTCTGGGAAGTTTGGTGATGAAATCCATTGTTACAACTTCCCATTTCCACTCAGGAATGGGTAATGGTTGTAGAAAACCAGTTGGGTGTCTATGCTCATCCTTTAACTTTTGACATTCCAAACATTTGGCAATAAAATCAATAACTTCTTTCTTCATGCCTGGCCAATAATATTGGCTCTTTACAGCTGCACCAGTTTTTTGATAACCTGAGTGCCCAACATAAGGTACATTATTCATTTCTCTCAATATCAGATTTTTCAATTCTTGGGAATTTGGTACATAAATTATGCCCATGTACATGAGAATTTCATCATTATCTAGCTTGTATTCTTCAATTTTCTGTTGCAAATTACCTTGTTGTAATTTTGCCACTAAATCCTTGTATTGCAAATCTAATTTTGCAGCCTCTAAAATTTTGGGTTTCAAATCTGATTGGTACATGCTAATGGTTATAGCATGAATTTCATGCACTCTTATTCTGAGTGCATCAACCACTTTCCCCTTGATATGCTTTATATCAAAGTCATATTTGTAATATCCCTAGGTCGAACCCAATTGTAATCTAAATGGAAATGTACTTAAGTTGGTGAGTTATTTGATATCATTTTGTATGCACCTTTCATGGCATAGTGTGCGCATGTACTGCGCAGTAAAATGAGGAAGTGTGCACCTTCCAGGTACCCTGCACAACAAACTTAAGTGTGCACGATTTTGATTATGTGTTTTATAGGCTGGTGAGCCAATTATTATAAGCTAGGATGCTTATGTTTTGATTAGGACGGAGAGCCTAGATGTTAAAGGCCAGTGCACCTATTTTTGTATATGTCTCATAATTAATATAAAATACAACGTTGCGCGCAAACTGACCATGATAAAAGAGTATGGGGGACTAAACTCCACTAGTTAGGGAAAGGGAGGGATAAATTTAAGGAAAAGGGATAACCTAGGGAACTTAAGCCAAAAAGGAATATTATATTAATATTTCTTAAAGTATAAAGTATGGATAATTATTTTATCCTAAGTTCCAAAGTTGGGGACAAGTGGGCCAAAGTATCTCCCAACATGACAAGTGTCAAGTTGGAGATATGTGTACATATTATTGAGACTTAGTTCATTTTCCGTGATTCTTTCCATCATTAGATCATT